>RJWJ010003722.1:0-83087 GCA_004363605.1 Indri indri | reverse complement strand
TCGGGTAGGGAGAGAGGGGGAAGGGGGAGGGGCGAGGGGGAGGAGGGGACGGATATATGCATACACAAAGGGTGCAATGCGCACCCTCCGAGAGATGGACATGCTTGGGACTGGGACTTGGGGGGAAGGGGGGGCAAGGGCATCATACGTAACCTAAACACCTGTACCCCTATAAACAACAAACAATAAAAAAAAAAAAGAATTAAGTCCAATTTTATATGAGAATCTCTCTCCCCTATTGCAATAGATTTTTTTTTTTAAATAAAATCTATCTTCATTGCTTTAACTTCTATTTAGGGTTTTCTTTAACAATGATAATTCATTTATTCAATATACCGGGTGCTGTGGACACAGCTATGACTAAGACAGAAACATTTTGTCTCCTGTGGAACTGCCATTTTGGTAGTTTCCTGTGTCCTAGAGCACTGGAACAACACAGATAAACTAGTCGTGTGGGCCGGGCGCGGTGGCTCATGCCTGTAATCCCAGCACTCTGGGAGGCCGAGGCGGGCGGATTGTTTGAGCTCAGGAGTTCGAAACCAGCCTGAGCAAGAGCGAGACCCCGCCTCTACTAAAAATAGAAAGAAATTAATCGGACAACTAAAAATATATAGAAAAAATTAGCTGGGCAAGGTGGCGCATGCCTGTAGTCCCAGCTACTCAGGAGGCTGAGGCAGGAGGATCGCTTGAGCCCAGGAGTTTGAGGTTGCTGTGAGCTAGGCTGATGCCATGGCACTCACTCCAGCCTGGGCAAAAAAAAGTGAGACTCTGTCTCAAAAGAAAAAAAACTACTTGTGTGCAAGAAGAGTAATTTCTAACATTTTTACTTCGGGCCATATCATGGTAATAATTATTTAAGTCACTGAATGCTTAAGTAGATATTTACCCTATTAACTATAGTATACTAACAATATACAATTGATATGTAAGCTGAGTGCTTTTTGCTTTTAGACTGAACATTTTAAAAAGCTTGCCTGTTTCAAAGAGGTAGCATTGACTTTAAGATTGTGACATCATTTGGAGCATATCTAAGGAAAAAGAATATGAGCTATTTTTGAGTTTGTTCTGAATTAGTTATTGAGAAGTGATTTTCAAAAAAACAATATAAAAGACTTTGGTGTTCATTGATACCATATCTGTAGTTCTCTAGTTAAATGTTTCCTAATCATACACAAATGAGTAATGGATTTTAAAATACTTCAAAATTTAAAAGTTGTAGTCTTTGATGACTTGACATGTTATTTTTATCAGATTATTGAAAGCTAGGACTTAAAAGGATTTACCTGGCACTTTGGATTAGATGTTAATATAAGCAAAGGATTAAACCTTTCATCTATAATCAACTGCATAAGTTGTACAGACAATCAAGTAAGGGCTACTAAATGGAACATCTTTGGTAAGTTAAGGGGTTTATAAGAGTCAGGGATAGAAACTGCTAGGATTTACTTGGTGCATCTAGGAACAGTAGCATAGTATTTGTGAAGAATTATGAAGGTGCTGAGATTTTGCCTACTTGCAAGCTCACAAATTAACCTGCCGTTTCACAGATGCTGGAAGAAGACACAAATCTAAGGTCAGAGACAAAGGACTTTATTACTCATGATATAGCAAGAAGTATATTTGTATTAGTTCCCCTTGCCTCAAAGTTCCATGAGAGTAATGTGGGTTCAGATTTGTGCCTATATATGTAATAGGCTTCATTATGGGAGAGGGACCCTGAACTTAGGGAATCCAATTTTTTTTATAATGAGCAATAAGCATGCCTGCTCTTTGTTCTGGAGGGAGATATCATCTCTAATTTCTAGGACTGGTCAGCATACAAATATCCCTGAAAATATGGTCTGGAAACAAAGGGAAATCAGTGCTCTTACTCATGAAATGTGAAGAAACACGAGAGACCCACGAAGAAGTCATTCCCAACTGTGTTGTGAAGATCTGTGTTTAATTAGAAGCTCTGCAGTTTCCAGTGGTTCTGCACTCCTAGTGGATGAGCCGCTTAGTGTGCCATCTGTAAAATTTGGTTTCCTCATCTATAAAATTTAGCATTCTTTCAATTAATGTGTATTGAATTCTCACTGTGTCTGGGCACTGTTCTAGGCATTTAGAATAAAGTAGTAAATAAAACAGACAAAAGTCGCTCTTACTGAGTTTGCATTTTAATGGGTGTATATTGATCATAAAAAAAAATCAAAAGTACAGTGACTCAAAGATGCTAATACTCTGGAAAAAAATAAAACAAAGCAGAGAAGAGAGAAAGCGAGTCCTGCATGGAGTGTGTTGCTATTTTAGAAAAGTGAAGGTGACAGTTGAGCAGGAGGCTGAAAGAAATGAAAGTAAAAGCCACATGGATATCAACGGAAGAGACTTCTTAGGCAGAGGACACAGAAAATGCGAAATGTCGAGGCAAGTCCTGAACGGTGAGTTGCAGATATAGCAAGGCGGCCACACAGCTGAAGTGGAGGTGGTCGGGGGAAGAGAAGCAGAAGAAAATGAGAATGAGGTGTGTGTGTGTGTGTGCGTGTGTGTGTAGGGGGAGATGAGGGGTAGGAAGGAATTTCAGACAATAAATACAGACAATTTCAAGGTGTTTCATTGAAAAATGGGTTCAAAAACTGGGATATCAGCTGATGGGCGCAATAGTAGACATACACATTTTTTTTAAGATGGGAAAATTTATAGCATGTTTGTATATTGATGGGGATAATCCATCCAAGAAGGAAAAATTGAGAATGTTAGGAGAGGTGTGCTTGAAAAGGTAAGAGGGAAAGGATCCAGTGCACACATGGGAAGGTTGACTTTATACCTTGATACAAGAACCACTGATCAATTGTAACAGGGATGAAGGCAGAAAATACGGACATGGATGCAGGGTAAATGGGTAGAGATAGTCATGAGATAGCGTGGAAGTTTTCTCTGCATAGTTTTGTTTTTTTTCCCCCCAAATAGAAATAGGAACTGTGTCATCAGCTGAGAGTTAGAAGGGTGCTGAAAGTGTTGAAGGTTCAACTAGAAAAAAATTATGAACAAAAAGGTGTAGGCGAATGGGAGAGTGAGAGCACTAGGAAGTGCAGTTGGATTTCCAGTTAGCACTAAGGGTTAGCAGACACATGTTGAACTTGAGACCAATTGGCATGGTTGAATATTTTTCTTTAGCTGTGTTCGGCTTTACAGGTACCGGGTTAGGAGTAGGCAGAACTGGATTTCACTGGAGTGGGAGTCACACTAATAGAGTATGATGAAGAAGGGATTTGAGGCTCTATGCAAGGATGAAATAACGATGGGCCATAGTTATGAAGGAAGGTGAATCATGAAGGTGGCAAGGGACAGTGAAAAGTAAAATTAATGGATTATATATCTATTGTCATTGAAGAATTTTTTGGGTACAAGTAATAGAAGGATTGAGTTGGAGAGATAAGAGGTGTCAGTGAGAAAATATTATGTCTGAAATTGAAATTATCAAGGGATTCAGTTTTTTGCAATGGCAAATATGCTATTGGTATGGCCAGGGGGTTGGGGCTAAGACAGGGTGAGGATGTGATTAACGGAGGAGAGGAAGGAGGTCAAGGCATTAAGAGGATGGGGCAGTGGAATAGTCACCTACATGGACGTCGAACTTTCTAATAGTTATGACAGGAGTAACTAGAGAGTAAGGAACTAAAACCTTCACATAATGAAGAGGAATCACCTTGGGTTCTTAAGCAACACAGAGACACTGTGGTGGTATTGGGGACTGCAGCAGAGAGCCGCAGTGTTACTGGGAAAATAAAATATGGAAGCTTAGAAAATATTTCACAGGATGCCAGACACACAGTAAGTGTTTAATATATCATTTTTGAACTTCCAATTTTAGTTCTGACATGTAAAGAGCTTGGAAGTCATAACTCCCATTTTTGCTATAAGAAAAAGCTGAACAAATTGAAAATCAATGATTTTGTTTTGGCCCATCAGAGAACTGAGGTTGAAGGGCAAACTGCCGCCGTGAGATGTGGAGAGAGAGGTAAATGCAGACAGTCACAGCTGAGATTTGTTTACCTGGAGCAGAGCCCGCCAGAGCCTCAAACTGGTAGGAACATTTACATGATAATTTTGATTAGTTGCTTAAGGTTGAGTGTGGACTAGCATGAAAGTGAGAAACTCCTTGGGGCTGCAGTCTTCATATTTTAAATGCTTCTGGAGAAGTAATATGCTTCCATGAATAGACTGGGCTTGAAATCTGGACACTGTGTAACCCAGTCTGCTGCTCAGAGCTTTTAATGTCAGAATATTTGATTTCTTGGATTATTTATATGAAATTGTAACATTTAAAAAAAACAAAACAAAACAAGAATAGTCTATTTAGAATTAAAAATGGGGTTTCAGTTGTAGTTTTTCTTTAGCAGGCATGTAAGGATATGCCCCTATAATTGCAATATAGTAACACAGTAAGTACCGTGTACAAAAAATGGCTAGCAATAAGTTCAAGAGCTATATTGTATATCATGGTGATTGCAATTACATGGTGATTACAATAACAATATATTGTGCAATTGAAAATTGCCAAAAGAGTAGATTTTAATTGTTTTCACCACAAAAAATAAGCATGTGAAGTAGTACATATGTTAAATAGCCTGATTTAACCTTTCCACAATGTATACATATATCAAAACATCATATTGTATATCATTAATATATACAATTTTTACTTGCCAATTAAAAAATAAGTTAAAAAAGAAAATTGGTTAGTGATAACACAGCCATTACTGTGGATGTGCTTCCTGCACCCCAAGATTTATTGAGATATGATTGACAAATAAATATTGTATATATTTAAAGTTTACAATGTGATGTTTTGATGTACTTTGTGAAATGATGACTACAATCAAGCTAATTTAACATGTCCATCACCTCACATAGTTACCTTCTGTTTTTGGGCTGAGAACACTTGAGATCTACTCTCTTAGCAAATTTCAATTATCTGGTATATTATTTTTAATTATAGTTTGCTTCTAAGTTTCTTTCTCAGGGGGAAGGAAGAAGGACTCAATTTGCTAACTCTGGCGATTGAAAAGATCCATGTGCAAAAGCAGGGAGAGGGAGAGGGAGAGAAAGAAGGGGAGGGGGAGGAGGGGGGGAGGAGGAAGGATGGGGAGGGAGAGGGAGGAATGGAGAAGAGGAGGAGAGAGCAATCTCAAAGGAAGCTAGGGAAGAACAGAAACTGTACTTTGGAAATGGGAAAGATTCAAGATTCAACCCGGATCTGAAGGTGGGCCTTCCTAATGGCCCTTAGGAGAAGGAATCCGAGATCATCACTCTTTATTTTCTTCTCATGTATATTCCTGCAGTTAACGGACTGATATCCTCCATAGTTCTAAATTTAAATCTCAGAGTCTTATCGGTGTAGCCCACCATCCTTGGCCACATTTGTACAGAGCTTTCGTGTCAAGCTCCCTCATAGGTGGCTGGCCAGCCTGTGTGTTCATCTGCCCTTATGGGATCAATCACGACGTGGGTGAATGGGGCGGAGGGGTCGGGGAGCTCTCGCAGGTGTAGAAAACAGCCACCCTGCTCAGAGAATAGCTCACAGCCCCTCTGTGAGGCAATATCTCTCAAAAGGAAACTCTAGTATTGTATAACCAGACATCTGAATGAAAAGAAAAAAAGTCAATTAGTTATTTGAATTTACATTCATGCGCTTGCCTTGTTTATAGATAGCAAATGTCTATAGTATTTATCACACTGGTGTTAAATAATTCCCAGTTGCACTGATTTTGGTAAAGTTATGTAGTCTGTGTTTGCAGTAACAGCCCATAATACTGCTAATACTCAGAGATTCCGGTGAGGCTTGGTTACAGGTGCTCCACTACAGGAGGAAATGCCAAGGTACCGAAGAATATGTTACTGTACTGCCCTCTAGTGGTTCATTCTTGGGTTTACAGTTACTGTACTACCATATGTAGACAGCAACCTTCTGCACTAATTCAAAATTATAAGAGTAACTCTTTGTTTTTATTCTTAGAGAATGCACTAAAAGCCATAATATCACAATATCTTTATATTCCTTTCCATGAGAAAATAAAACACTAGACGCAGAAAACCCTAATAGAAGATCCCAAGTTGGAGACTACGGAAGCTGATCATTTTGCACCTTAGAAGCTTTTCAGCGTTGTTGGAATTATATAACATTAGGGATGGAATAAAGTTTAAGATCCTGGAATCCAACTCAACCATTTCACAGTTTAGGAAAAAAGCTCCAAGATTTAAATATCTTGGGCAAAGTGTTTCAGATAATTTATGGTAGGACTGAGCCTAGAGTCCAAGTTTCCCCATCCTAGGAATCTTTCTTTCATACAACCCACGTGGTAAAATTATTTAATGGGGAGAGGGCCCAAGGTTCAGGCTACTTTAAAGAAAAATGTGACATTTCAAGCAGGAAAATTGATCTCTCTTTTGTTTGAAGGAAAATGAGGATACATGATCTTTCTTTTTTAGAAAAATAGTACGATTTAAAAAGATACCGTCTTTATTGATTACAGAGCATTATTTCTTGGCAGAACAGAACATAGCAGAAAATAGGCTGAATAGGGCAGAGGCAAGTGGGAAGGATCTACAGGAATCTGTCCAAGTTTCTGACCTCATTCAAATAATAGGTTATGTGGATGATTTGGCTGGGGCATCTGTTCACTTTCTATCAGGGATCCAAACGGCTGTGCTACAGACTGAATTGTATCTTCCTAAAAGTCATATGTTGAGTCCCTAAACCCCAATGTAACTGTATTTGGAGATAGGGAGGTAGGGCCTATAAGGAGGTAATAAAGGGTAAGGGAGGTCATAAGGGTGAGGTCTTAATCTGATAAAACTGTGGCCTCATAAGGAGAGGAAGAGAGTGCAATCTCTCTCTGCCCTTTGAGAACACAGTGAGCAAGAGCTACCTGCGATCTGGGAAAAGAGCCTTGACCACAACCCAACCATGCTGGCACCCTGAGCATTCAATATCTTATGGGCCCTTATTTATTTTTACAGATGTGTGTGTGTATACACACACACACACACACACACACACACACACACACACACAGCTATGACCACCTTAAGTAGCTGCTGTCTTCAAAAGTAAAACCCTGCTTTAAAAATCTAGAGCTGTACTACAGATACCTTTAAAGAAAAATTACTTTGTCAAGGTCCAAACCTCTCATGAAAATGTGGGTTGTAATTTTTCTTTACTCCCTATTATAAAGAGTTCCACCAGCATTCTACTTAATGTTCTTCCTCCTTTTCATTGTTTATCTGATAAGGAGCTAGTGCAGGCATTAAAATAAGTAGGGTGGTACTGCAGGAGCCCAAGCGACTCCCTGCCAAGGGACTCTGGTCTGGGCCACTCCCTCATTATACCAGGAACACATGTTTTCAAACAAATGTTCTGATGTAGCAACTCATATCCTGGAACTAGTTTCTACTCACTAATCCAAGAATTGTATTCTGTGAGTTATTCTATTTGCTCACCATCTTTGTACATTCATCTTGGCCAGGAAGAGATTGATTGTGTTCTGTAGAACCAGTGGTTGATAGGCTAATATTAGGAGTTTTGGAAGTTTTCTCTTTATAGAAATGATGCTTTAAAAACACATTGGCATTTCATTGCTCAA
Source organism: Indri indri (assembly GCA_004363605.1). NCBI lineage: Eukaryota > Metazoa > Chordata > Mammalia > Primates > Indriidae > Indri > Indri indri. The sequence goes on along the minus strand of RJWJ010003722.1, from coordinate 75,465 downwards.
TCCTTACTGTATCCTTTAAAAACTAATAGCTATATATTATTCCTGGCTTTTGTGAGTTAAGTATCTGTTAATTTGCTACATCTGTGCCAGGGACTAAAATTCATGTTCTATATGTCTGCTTTTCAAGTATGCTCATAGGCTAAACAGTCAAATAGATTTCTGGCAGAAGAAAAAAAATTTTAATGTCTATATTAATATGAATATGTTTATATAGTATATTGTAAATGTCATATAATAATCTTGTAGATATTAATAATATTAAATATAAGTATATTAATGAATATATATTTATTCATTTGTTCTGGATATAGCCCTTGGCATTGGATGGTAAATCTTTTGGATAAGACTTACTTAACTAGTCAGATAAGTTATTTGCGGCTACAATCATGTATTTGTAAATGGCCTCTAAGTAATTTTTATAAAAATAAAAAGAAAGAGCTTTCCAATATCAGAATGTTTATATTTAAATAAAATTATTGTCAGTACTAGTCCTATTAAATAACTGTGGGACACAATATCAACAGTAGTGAATTTATGGGGCTTATGTTCTAGAGAGACTTACGATGGGACATAGAGATAAGCTGCTCAGATATCCTTCAAAGGTGACTTTTTGACTCAGCTGCTGGGAATACTACCAATAGACATCTTTCAGCCATTAGCCCTTTCGGGGATTGCCTCAGCTATGGAGAGCTATCTGTTCGATGGTCACTGCCTTTCCTGGGGTACTTCACATCCAACGATAGAGGCAGGGGTATAACGGTCTAGCTATTAATGCTCAGCTTAAGACAACTGTTGTGACCATGTAGCTTCAGAGCTTCTCATGGAGTTGTCTGAGGGATGTTGGACCTGCACTGTCCAAAGACACTCTCTAATGAATGTTCTGAACACTAAATGCCATCTGAAAGTCTGCTTCTGAAGAACCCAATCTGCAACAGTTTGTTGCAGGCATGGGATCTGAGAAAACCAAGACAAGATGATATTCTTAAATTGGATCATTCCATGTCCCACTGGCATTGAAGTCCCTATTACTGGCGGTGGGAGATGGGGTCCTCTAAGTGGCAGAAATTGGTGATCCATTTATGGAAACTCACCAGTGGTGAGTTGGGATGCTACACTCCAGTGGAAGGGATGCACTAGCTGGTCTGATGTATCAGGAATTTGAAAAATATGGGGGAATAGTAACTATCAGGATAGTGGGATTGGGTCGCTCTTGCTAAGCTCAACTGACATCTTGTAAGGATGATAAAAGACTGAGAGTAATTAAAAAGTTACTGAAGGTCAAATGGAAGCCGCTGAATCTGCTCCATCCTTCTGTCCTCCATACTGGCCAAGAGAGTAAATCAAAAGCATATCATATTCCAGGGATATGACAGAACTGACTGCTCTTATGGACCTATAGTCAGGCTGCCTGATAGAATTCGATGTAATGATGGAAATGTTCTGTATCTACCCTGTTCAATGTATCCACTAGCCACATGTGGCTATGAGCACTTGATATGTAGCTAGTGCAACTGAGAAACTGAAGTTTAAATCTTACTTTAAAATTTAAAAAAATTTATTTTGTTGTAGTAAGAACTCTTAACATGAGATCTACTCTCTTAATAAAATTTTAGGTGTACAATATATTGTTACCTATAGGAACAACGTTGTACAGAGGATCTCTAGGTCTTATTCGTCTTACTTGACTGAACCTTTATGTTCTTTGAATAGCGACTCCCCTTTCCCTTTTCCCCCAGTCCCTGGCAACCACCATTCTCTTTGATTCTATGAATTTGACCATTTTAGATACCTTGTATTAAGTGAAATCATCCAGTATTTGTCTTTTGGTGACTGGCTTATGTAACTTAGCATTATGTCCTCGAGGTTCATCTATTGTCTTTGTTTGTGCTGCTGTATCAAAATACCATAGACTGGGTAATTTATAAACAATATAAATTTATTTCTCACAGTCCTGTAGCCTGGGAAGCCCAAGATCAAGGTGCTGACATGTGGTGTCTGATGAGGGCCTCCTTGCTGCATCCTTACATGGCAAAAGGTGGCTTTGCCCTCCTGGTTTAATCACTTCCCAAAAGGCCCCACCTCTTAATACCACTACGATGGGGATATAGTTTAACACAAGAATTTTGGGGGACATTCAGACCACAGCACCTGTGTTGTTACATATTGCAGAATTTCCTTTTTTTTGGGGTGGCCAAATAGTATCCCATTGCATTTATGTAAACGCATTTTCTTTATCCATTCATCTATGGATGGGCACTTAAGTTGTTTCCACGTCTTGGTTATTGGGAGTATTTATTTTTAACTAAAGTTTAAGTTTCCATAGCTGCATCCGGTCAGTGGCTACTGTATTGGATAGTACGGATCTAAAGGATGCAGAAGTACTGATCTCTGTCATATTTTCTTCTCGCTTCCTTCAGAAAATGATTCCTGATGTCTCTAGTCAGAAGTAATCTTGTTCCTGTCCGTATGTTTCTTGTCGCTGCTGTAACAAATTACCACAGACTTTGTGGATTAAAAGAATATAAATTTATTAAGTTCCAGAGATCAGAAGTCTGAAATGAGTCTCATAGGCTAACACCAAGGGATTGGTAGGGCTGTGTTCCTGTCTGGAGGGGGCTGGGAGAATCTGTCTCCTGGCCTTTTCACCTTGAAGAGAATGTCTGCGTTCCTTGGTTTATGGCCCCTTCTCCACGTTCAAAGCCAACTGCGTAGCATCTCCAAGTCTCTCTCTGATTCATACATTCCTGTCTCCTCCCTCTTTCACTTATAATGACCCTTTTGATTACATTGGGCCCATGTGGATAATCCAGGATAATCTTCTTATCTCAAGATCCTTAAATGAATCGCCTCTTCAGAGTCTCTTTTGCCATGTGAGATAATATGTTCACTGGTTCCAGGGATTAGGATGTGGACATGTTTGGGGAGTCATTAGTCTGCTCACCACACACTACTGGACCTATTCTGCCTTAAAGTTTCCCATGTGCTTTTCTATCCACCTGCTTAAGAGCAATGATTGTGTCTTAATGATTTTAATTCCTAGGTTAAAATAAGCTTTTGTAACATAGGTGCTTAAAATATGTTTGTTGGAATGAAGTGATTAAGGTAAATAAAAGGAGCGAATTATAGGTTCTGACTGAGTGAATGAAGTCTTTTAAGGTGGGTCACAATGAAGCAAATTGATTTTGATCATTGTTATGGATGGAATCTTCACCAATCAATCAATCAACCAATCACCAAAACAGATTTTGGAGCAGTATTTAATAATTACCAATCAAATATTGACGGAATAATTGTACCCTGGTCTGTTCATTTTGGCTAAATATGTGTCTTGGGCTAAAGAAAGCAACAAAAGCCAAAGCCTATTTGCAAAGTCTTTCTGGGAATTAAGTTGAGAACAAAAAAAGAGTAGAATGACAATTAGTGGATTATGTCTCATGAATGAATTCCACAATGTCCCCAGGAAATTTCAAAGTTTAATACATTATTTGATGCAGGAAGTTCGTGTACGAAAATCTATATGATTACTTTGTTATGCATTTATGTTATGCATATATTATTATGCCTAATGAATGAGCAATTTACCCAGGTGTTTGGAAGATATTTCAGGATAGAAAATGTCCAGTTTTAATTGTTTATAAATTAAGCATTTAATTACAGCCTATTTTTAAAAATTTAAACATACACAAAAGTAAAAAGGATAGTATAACAAATCCACGTGCCCATCACTCGGCTTAAACAATAATCACCCATGGCCATTTTGTTTTAATCTACATTCCACCCCCTACCACAATTATTTTAAAGCAAATCCCAGAATTGTGTCATTTTATGTGTGTGTTTAATCATTCATACACACATTTGGGCAGATTTGTTAATGAATTTCCTCATATTCATGTTGGCTTCCTGCACATTTTGGCTACACCATAATCTTTCTGATATTTACTGTCTTTTCTTTACCGTATGTGGAATTTTGTACTGAAGAAAAAACATAACAACTAAATAAAGAAAATACTAAGCTAGCCAGCCTTGTTTAATTTTCCTATTACTTTGATTCATATTTTAGAAAACAGCTTACAAAGTGGAAATATATGAGAATGCAAGTAGAGTTAAAATAATATTTACATTTTTATTAAGGGGGAGAAAGGGGAGTTCTTAATCACAGAGGAAATATGGCTGGAAATATCCAAGTTCTTCTACTCCTGTTTATTTTAGGAACATATTAAATAATGCTGAGGTAAGATATATAATCCAATTTTAGAAGGAGCATAGAGAACTTCTAGGATTAAGGGACATTCTGAAGAAGAATTTCTCATAATAATAATTAGGTGAAGCCAGAACTTGAACTGAGAAATAAGTTATTGATGAAGATGAAAGTCTAATCAGAAAAATGAAGTCAATATAAAATATGGTTTCATAAAATATAAAATATTTCTTTTGGGTTCTAAAATGTTATCTTTTCACTTAAGTCTGTACACAGTGATTATAAATGACCTTCCTTAATTCATTAACTATATTTACAAAAGTACACATTATTAAGGTTGGCTGAGCTGGAGGATGACTTTATTATTGTAAAATTATATATTATTTACAAATGGTCAATTCTGTCTTTCTGCCATTTTTAATTACAAAGAACAAGAGCTAATTTGTCTATGCGATGGGCCTGAGTCACAACACTTTATTCATAAAGATGTGAGTTAAAATATTTGGAGGAACAAATAAAATCAGTTTTTCAAATCCAAATTTAGCATTTAAAAATTCATCAAGCTGAAAATCCCTGTTATGCCATAGTTCCAAAGCATGAAGTTTCTATGTGCCTGTTTCATTCATAGATTCATAATGATTTTTAGCTGGATAGAATATATGAAGTGATCTAATTCAGCTCCTTGCTTGGGCCCTGAGATCTCTGGATTAAATGTATTACTAATACTAAAGGTCACATAGCTAAAAAGTGCCAGCTCAGAAGCAGCCCCCTTTTCTCCCTTCCAGGTTGGTTCTCCACTCCTTCACATTACAAAAGACGAGATTTTTATTGCAAGTGACAAATGAAGAAAATAATTTGATTCTGTTAACTATGATGGTATAGAAATCTTTCTCAGATAACATGGCATTGAATACAAGTGGTTCCAAGTAGTTATGTGACGTTTAAGGGCCCTTCAAGTTCTCAGATGATGCATTGATAAGAAGAGGTACTGACTTGCATTTTTAAAATTGAATAAGAAACTATGCCAAATATTTCCAAAAGATTAAAAATAAACAGAGGAAAGAAGAGAGGATTAGGACTCTGCTTCTGGTCTCCACTGCTGTTAATATTGGTGGTGATGGTGGCATGTTTATAGCCGTGCTGAGCAAAAGTTCTAATAACAGCAATCTCCCTATACTTTCAGCTATTTCTCCTTCCATCCTCTCTTCTTAATTAAAACTGGTTCTACCCTGAACATACCACCTCCCCTCCACCAACCCTTTAGACCTCAGGGCTCAGCATGAAGTGGTGTGCCTTTCACTCCCATTGCTATTTTTGGATCATTTCTCCTCAATCCTCTGACCGTATATCTATGTTCCATTGCACATGTATGTTTTCTACAGGCACAACGAACTCAGCTGCTCCTAACTCCCATCCCTCCACCATCCCACCAAATCTACTCCATGCCATGTGCCCACTGTCTCGGTAAAAAGCACCTCAAGCTTGCAGGTACCCAAGACAGGAATCTGAGAATGATACTCAACATCACCCTAACTCACTCCATTCCGTTAAAGTCAAATTCTATTGATTCTATAAGTTATACATATCTCCAGTCTCTTTGCTGCTCTTCCAACCTGTTGGCTTACATTAGTTTTAGCCACTATCATCTCTCTCATGAACTGTGGCCTCCTGAATATCCCCCTTACCATTAGACTTGGCTCCTTCCAATCTATTTATTTGCTTGGTAACAACCATGTGCAAGGGTTTTGTTTTTTGTTTGTTTTTGTTTTTATTTTAGCATCCATATTACTTTCATAAAAGACATTGAGCCTCAGGAAAAGCAAAAAGTTTGCTCATACTAACACAGCTCCTCAATGTTAGAGCCAGATATTCTGATTCCACACGAGGGTTTCACCACCTTCCAGTTACCCCTTCTGCAGGTCTAGAGATAGGTGCACTCCTGGGGAATAAACAGTGCAGAACTGAGGCCCTAACCAGAGGATAAAATGATAGAAATCTCTCAACTTTTAAACCCTAACTGTAACATAATGTTCTGCTGCTTGAAGGACAAATTCTGAGTCATAATCATGGCATTTAGATGCCATCAGTCCACAGTGTTGTGACCTTTTGAGGACCATAACTTCATTGTGTATAATTTGTTTCTATTTTCCAATATCTCATTTTATTATCATTATAAATCATGCTTGTATTTTAGGGACTTTAATTTTCAGATTGTCATCAATAAAAAAAACCAAGTTATTCTTTAATCAGAGTTATAACATTTAGAGTTGCTCACGAAGTCAAATAAAAAGAAATTAAAATCAGTAAAAGAACATAGTAAGTATTCTTAACTACTCTCAATTACTCTTTTCCCTGCTTAGAATTATTTCACAATATGACAGAACATTAAGCAAAGTAAAAATATATATGTTGGCCCACGTACAGGGACCTGCCCATCTTTGCAAGGCCAGATGGCTATTGATCAAATTTTAAGGTCAGTTAAAAGTTATATCATGTTTCACCTGATTTAAGCTGAAAAGAATAAACAAAACAATGAGGTAATTAAAAGGAAACTGTGAGATATACAGGTTTTGGGAGGAATTTACTGAAAGGACTTTGAAGTTGTCTTCAGACAAGGTGACAGAAACTAGTTTTCACTTGTCTGGGGTTTTATTTATTCTGCATAACTCAAGTTCATGGTAACTTGATCTGTATTCAGTCATTCTTCTATCAAAATATGCTGTCATTTTGGCCTGCTTTAATGCCCCTCCCTCTTTAAAATTAGAAAATGTTTGGTCTCCATATTGGATCTCTATGGGAGATTATCAGTTTAATATAGCAGTGGGCTATAATTATAAAGCTACAGTAAGAGTTCTGCTGACTTTGAGAATTCAAAAAGTGGATAAATAGTTGAAGGGGCTTCAGACATCTCATGAGTGGTAGGTAATAGGCTAGGTTGAGCCTTCTTCAGGTTGCCAGGCATGTCAATTAGGAAGAGTCTATGGACAGCAAATCATTTTGGAAACCCATCTTAACTTTGATAACATGTGCTGTATTTCCATTCCTGTAATCTGTGTCATATTTAGTGCCTGGGGTAAATCACTCCTCAAGTGTTCTATGGAAACTTATGGGTACGTTTCTAGAGACAAATGTAAAAGTAGTCTCTCGTTCTTGAAAACTTTTCTTGGTGGCTAGCATCATGGGAGTCTTGCACAAAGTCTCCCAATCCCACCATACATGTGTTGGCATATTCCTTCTCAAATGTTGGTTCACCATAATTCAGACACAATCTAAATACTGTCTCAGAAAGAAACTCGGCATAATGTACAGTGTATCTGTCAACAATTCAGAGTGAATGAAACAAATCACAAAATTGCATCTGGGTGTTTATTATTCATGGTATCTATGTGTGTATCAAGAGAAAAGGAGAGGAAACATAATAATACCTTAAAATACCATTGTATGTATTGAGGTAATTATACACATAACTGTCATGGACCAAATTTTAAAGTCATCAGTATATACAACAGTTTAAAGAAGTGATTGTGACCAGGAGGATTGGAGGGTTATTTTGTTTATATGTAGTTTTTGTTGAAGACTGGAAAGTGTTCTTGCTACTTAACTACACCCATTGCAAGTTATTTGGATTGACCATTTTTAATCTTCATTTTAAAATATAACATACATTGCGTATACTATTACTTTAAAAGTTTCAGGTTAGATGAGAAAATATGACACATTGTCCACGTTTTAAGACAGATTTTGTTTAATGCTGAAATATAATAATATTTACATTAAACTAAATAGAGATCTCAGGAAAGTAAGAATGAAGGGGAACCTCCTCAACTTGATAAAGAACGTACTTAATGGGGTGAGAAACTAGATACTTTTTTGCTAAGACCAGAAACAAGGCAAGGGTGTCCTCTTTCACTACTCCTATTCAGTATCGTGCTGTAAGTCCTAGCTAATCTAATAAGACAAGAAAATTAGATCAAAGGTATACCAATTGGGAAGGAAGAAATAAAATTGTCTTTGTTTGCAGATGGTATGATTGTCTATGTAGAAAATCTCAAAGAATCAACAAAAAATTTCCTGGAACTAATATACAATTATAGCAAGGTTGCAGGATACAAGGTTAATAAAAAGTCAATTGTTTTTTTCCATATAACAGCAATGAATAATTGGAATTTGAAAACATAATACCATTCACATTATCACTAAAAATAAGTAAGGCTCAATCTTACAAAACATACCCAAGATCTACATAAGGAAAACTAAAAAATTCTGATGAAAGAAATTCTAAATAAAAGGAGAGATATTCCATATACAAAGATAGGAAGACTCGATATTGTTAAGATTCTAGTTCTTCCTAACTTGATCTACAGATTCAATGACATTCCAATCAAAATCTCAAGTTATTTTTTGCATATTGACAAACTGATTCTAAAGTTTGTATGAAAAGGCAAAAGATCCAGAGTAGAAAGCAAAATATTGAAGGAGAAAAACAAAGTCAGAGGACTAATGTAACTGGATTTCAAGATTTACTATAAAGCTACAGTAATCAAGACAGTGTGGTGTTGGTGAAAGAATAGGAAAATAGACCAATGGAGTGAATAGAATAGGGAACCCAGAAATAGACCCACACAAATGTAGTAAACTGATCTTTGACAAAGAACAAAGGCAATTTATTGGAGAAAAAATAATCTGTTCAACAAGTGATGCTAGAACAACTAAACATCCACATGCCAAAAAAAAAAAAAAAAGATTCTAGACACAGACCTTACACCTTTTATAAAAATCAACTGAAAATAGGTCATAGATGTATATGCAAAATACAAAACTATAAAATTCCTAAAAGATAATGTAGGGGTAAGTCTAGATAACTTTGGCTTTGGCAATGACTTTTTACATACAATGTCAAAAGCACTATTCATGAAAGCAAAATTGAGAAGTTGGATTTTATTAAAATAAAAACTTCTGTTTTGTGAAAGACACTTTCAGGAGAATGCAAAGACAGCTACCAACCGGGAGAAAATCTTTGCAAAATACATATCCGAGAAAAGGCTAGTATCTAAAATACACAAACAACTCTTAAAACTCATCAATAAGAAAACAAACAAACAAAAAAACCAATTTAAAAATGGGCAAATGATCTGAACAGACACTTCACTAAAAATTGTAAATATACAGATGTTCAACATTTGTCATTTAAAGAATTGTAAATTACAACAATGAGATGCCATGATATACCTATCAGAATGACTAAAATCCAAAACACTGACAACACCAAATGTTGTTATCCTGGAGAGAATGTGTGGCAACAGGAACTCTCATTCATTGCTGTGGGAATGCAAAATGGTACAGCCACTTCGGAAGACAGTTTGGCAGTTTATTACAAAACCGGACATACCCTTACCATGCAATCCAGCAATCCTGCTCCTTTGTATTTAAGCAAAGAAGTTGAAAACTTATGTTTACAGAAAATCCTGCACACAAATGTTTATAGCAGCTTTATTCATAATTGCCAAAACTTGGAGGCAATCAAGATGTTCTTCAATAGGTGAATGTATAAATAGACTGGGTACAGTCATGCAATGGAATATTATTCAGTGATAAAAAGAAATGAACTGTCAAGCTATGCAAAGATATGGAGAAAACTTAAATGCGTATTGTTAAGTAAAAGAAGCCAATCTAAAAAGGCTACATACTGTATGATTGCAACTATGTACAGTATATGACATTCTGGAAAAGGAAAAACTATGGAAACAGTAAAAGGATCAATAATTTCCAGGCGTTCAGAGGGAGGGAGGGAGAATTGAATGGATGGAATATAGGAATATCTAGGGCAGTGAAACTTATCTGTATGATACTATAATGGTGGGTACATGTCATTATACATTTGTCAAAACCCATAGAATGTACAAAAGAAAGAGTGAACCCTAATGTAAACTATGGACTTTAGTATTGATGTAACAAATATACCACACTAATGGAAGGTGTTAATAATAGGGGGAACTGTGTGTGTGTGTTGGGTGGGGTGAAGGGGATAGAAGGGAATTCTCTCTAGTCTCTGGTCAATTTTCTGTAAACCTAAAACCTAACGCTATCATAAAAAACAAGAATGTGAAATTACTTTTCACTCGAATATGCATTATAGAAATTTTAAATATTTTGCATCATTTCTTGACACTTTAAAACTTCTTGCTCTATGGCTGTGGTCCCCAACCTCTGGGCTATGGACCAGTACCAGCCCTTGGCTTGTTAGGAACCAGGATGCACAGCAGGCGGTAAAAGTGGTGGGCGAGGGAGTGAAGCTTCATCTGTATTTATAACTGCTCCCCATCGCTTGCCTCACTGCATATAAGCTCCATCTGCTGTCAGATCAGCGGGGGCGTTAGATTCTCACAGGAGCGCGAACCCGACTGTAAACTGCGCATGCGAGGGATCTAGGTTGCACACTCCTTATGAGAATCTAATGCCTGCTGATCTGAGGTGGAGCTGAGGCGGTGATGCTAGTGCTGGGGAGTGGCTGCAAATACAGATTATCATGAGCAGAGAGGTTTGACTGCACAATAAATGTAATGCACTTGAATCATCCTGAAACCACCCCCCACCCACCACCTGTGGAAGAATTGTCTTCCATGAAACTGGTCCCTGGTGCCAAAAATGTTGGGGACCACTGCTGTATGGAATTGATTTATTGATTGATTTTCAATTTGACTGAATGGGCAAAGTTAAGCCCTCACACGTTGCAGTAAATCACAAAGGTAGCAGAGATTTGCTACTTTATTCAATGTTGCCTTCTTGTATGATTCAGAATCAGAATATAATTGTAAATGACAGCCCTATTTAGTTTAGTAAAGTGAAGATAGGAGTTTGGTGTGATTATGATTGGTAGAGTAACATAACAATTTGGGTCCATTCTGGTTCAACTAAATTGCCATTTCAAATCAGTTTTCTGGTTTTATTTTAATTGAGTTTGACTTACCACATGCAGTTTTCACCATATGCACATTGCAGTGAACCAGGATAAATTCCAAAAGGAGCTATCGCATCTCAGCTGTTATAGTTCAGGTTCAGTGGAAACTTCACACAATAGAAACCTTATCTCTTTTCATAAAATTTTTTTTATGGTTAAATGCATTTTGTATAATCAGCCAACTGTTTGAAAGTTGTCATGTAACTTTTTCATTTCTTTTAACTAAATTTCAAAATCCAAATCATCAGATTTCATGTGTCTTCTCTATTTTCTTAAATATTTCCTAATAATTTCTAGATTTCTCTGATAATTTTTGTTTAAATCAAGAGAAGGATTTCTATTAGATGTCTTTTAGCAACTGAGTCAAAGCTGCCTAAGGAAATGTGAATGTCAGAAGTGTTATCTATAATCTCACATTTTATTCATTAATTATAAAAATAGTACATTTATAAGATGGTTTAACACGGGATTTTTTCCTTTTAATACTGGACACCAGGTCTTCTAGTCTTTACATAGTAAATGTATTGTTACCTTTTTTTATTGTCTGAAGAATGTCGTATAATATTTTTATCAGAATATTTATCCATAAGCTTACTCAGCCACACTCAAATAACAGAATCTTGAAATGTTGTATGTCATGGAAGTTTTAAAGAACTTGAAAATCTCAGAATCCATGACTCATAAAACATGTGAGAAAAATAACCCTATACACAAGCAACACAATCTTATAAAATCGAATTGTTTTGGCAAGCCTGTAATGCAGATGAAAACTTTTGAATCAAAATCATTGAAATTTTTTATGATAATCTTTTTATTTCATGTAAAAGTTGAAAGAGAATTCATATGTTTGTAACTAAAAACTCAACATGTACTCATATGTGGAAACTTCTGCTTCAACTGTAGATACATTGCAATCCCAATCCTCTTAGTGTATCTATAAACTATGCAGAATCTCCTTAGATTTGAAAAAAAGTCACTTTGTTTTCATTCACAACTTGATCTGAGCTAAGTTTTCTTTATGAAAGTATACTATAATGTTCCAATCATATAAAATTGAACATATATGTACATATACTTTACACTAACAAGTTCATGTGAATATATCCTATTTTAAATAAAGTTGTAATACATTTATTAAAAAGATTGGTAATTTTCAGGAATAATTATGCTTGAGCTTTTTAAAAATTATTTTATCTATTTATTTATTTTTTACTTCAGAATGTTACGGGGGTACAAATGCTTAAGCTTTAAATTCAAAATGCTCGACTTTACAATTACAGTCTAAGCTTGAGTTAGAGATTGTCCACTGGGTGGCAGAAGCGTACCAGGAACATTCACCAATAGACCTGTCGAAGGAATGTGCACTCCATGGATGTTACCTAGGAGAATATGCTGATGCTCCTAAGAAAGATACGTACTGACCAGCTATTTTCTTCAGCTGAGTCCATGTGTTGGCACTATGTTCTCCCACCTGGTATTCCTTGTGGCGAAGCAGGCACACTTGCCAGATGCTGGGTAGAGCGAGACACTCCAGTCTCTGGCTAACAGGACTTCTCCGTGAGAAGCTGAGGCACCTGCATGGGAAAAACATGCTCAGTGCGTGCACTTACCAGTCTCCTGGTGAGTTAAAGAACTCAGACTCTCCTTGAGGAGGTCCCTGTTTTGCTGATACTCACTATGCAATTGAAGTTTTTGCATTTTACTCAGCCAATGAAGAAAGGACTAAGAAAAAGATGACAATTTGTTTGTAATAATTTTAACTAAAAGGGGGAGAAACAAATATTTAACTTTGAAGAAAAAACATGGACTGAATTCATTTCTTTCTCCCATTGAAAATACTGTTTGCGTAAGATGATCAACCACAATAAAGTAGTGGTTTGTATCACTGGCATTAGGGAGTGAATTGTGATTTTTAATAAAATGGGGGTTGCCGTCAAGCCGCTGGCTGACTTGAGGGAGTTTGTTTAGAGGGCAGGATAGAGTGACATCCTCCAGTGCAGGACTTCTCAAGCTATAATGTACATGGGGATCCCTGGGGGTCTTGTTAAAATGCAGACTCTGATTGAGTAGATGTGCCAGTTATTAAGCTAGTGACTCTCAACTCTAAGCCCACCCCTCTCAGTTCTTCTTTGCGTTGCTGGGGCCAGACTCTGCAATCCACATTGCTGCTTTGCCAGCTGGCTCTATGCTAGGCTTTTGCAGTAGGGGGTGCTACGGGGAGACTGCAAGGCCTGAGGAGGCAGAGAGCACCTGGCAGCTTGCTGCTCCTGTATGCCTTACCCCAGCAATGCTTCTTCAATCTGGCAGCAGCGGTTCTTTTCTGTGGCAGCAGCTTCCAGTTTGCAGTTTTCCCAGTACTCTCAGAATGAACATCATTATGCCCCTTCAAAGACCCCAGTGTTAGCCAAGAAACTGCTTCTTTCTCAGGGATTCCAATCTCTTTCCTTTGTTCCCCTGACTCTACAGTTGGTAGCTGCTTTCTGCCGTTGTTACCTTCCCAACATATTAGAGTTTTATTTTTATTCGTTCAGTTACCTAGTTAACAACTTGATCCTTAGTTAACAGCTGTTTATATTAAATTCTCACTGTTTAAATAACTGGTCATTTCTTTCTCCTGCCTGGACGCTGACTGATTCAGTAGGTTTGGGGTGGGGCCTGAGATTCTGCATTTCTGACAAGCCCAGCTGTTGGTTCATGGGCCACACTTTTAGTGGCAAGCAGAAGTGCTACTCAAAAGTGTAGAGAAGTGTTTCTCAACATTTGGCTGCACATTGGCGTTACCTGGGAGCTTTAGGAAACTATGAATGACTAGATAACACCCCAAATCAGTCTGATTTAGTTGGTTTGAGGTGTTGCTTAAACATCGGGTTGTTAAAGTCTCCATAACTGATTCTAATATGCATCTGGAGATGAGGATCTTTGTTCTAGAGCAATGGTTGTGAACCTGGGGCAGTATTACCATCCTAGGGGACATTTAGCAATATCTGGAGACATTTTTGGTTGCTGCAACTGTGAAGTGTGTGCTACTATCATTTAGTGGCAAGAGGCCGGGGATCCTGCAACACACAGTACAATCCCCTGCAACAAAAAGATTATTCCACTCCAAATATCGATAGTGCTCAATAAGCCATAATCTAGAAGATATGCCTAAGTCAACCCAGCTCATCTCTTTATCTGTTTGTTCATTCATTCATTCACTTACTGGCATATTTACTGAGCATTCACTATGGGCTTTTCTAGCTACTGGAAACTACACAAAGATTTGAGAGCCAGGTGTTACAAGACAACCTGAGCAGAGAGAAGATAGTCCCATAATGTGTTTATTGGGTAACGATGCATGCTTTGTTCATTACTTATTCTAGGTCCCAGAAATTAACTGTAGTTCAAGGCTTGCCAGTGTATGTACAAGCTGCAAGGATTCCTCCAGAACCCTGGAGATGTTATGTACTTTGTCTCATTCTGTATTACCAGCAGGGACTCCGGTGTCACCATCAAGAATGACAGTTCAAAAGTAGAGAGAAAGCTGGCATGTTTCTCTGAACCTCCTTTTAGTTGCTAGCATGGTATTCACTGTGTACTCTTAAGAATTGAAAAATTGGTTAATTTCAGTAAGAATGAGTAAGTGAACACAACAATGAGTAATAATTGCCACTGGCTGGGCCTACGCTTCATGTTTTGTTAGGTCACTTTTAGTCTCTAGAGGGAAAATTTATCTCTGTTTTAAAGTTAGTGGGACCAACACTTGGAAAGTATAAATAACATGGCAATTTTACATAGCTTATGAGTCAGAGTTTGTATCATTTCAGAAAGTGATATCTGTAGATATATTCCATTAAGAATACTAAGGATTGTCATCCCAACAGTGAATTTGTATAATTTCCAGTGGGGCAGGCACTGTAATATAAATGTCAGAGATATAAAATGGTTGCTAATGAGTACTGATAATGCTCTTTCATCACTGTTCTGCTGTCATCACCTCTAGCATTGTTAGCACAGTATTCTGTGTTTCAGTACATCCCCAGGGTACAGGAGCTGTGGGTGGCAGCTGATCATTAAGGTGCTAACTGGTTCTCAGATAGCTGGCCCTCTGGCTTACTTGGTCTTTGGCTTATATATTCTGAACCCCAAAACAGAGGCTGAGTGATTATCATGAGCATCTGACTTTTCAGCTGTTGTCTCAGCTGTTTTACTGGCTCTTGTCTCCTGGTGGCCCTTGGCACATGACTGTGGTGTGCAAATAGGGAGTGTGACTTCAAACTCAGCAAACTCTAAGTCGTTTTAAAATTCATCCATCTCTTGAGCGTGATTGAAGCAACCTTTTTATGATTTTACTAAAATCATAACTAATTTTCCCTATTATTGATATTTAAAGAGAACCAGAGGAAGCCTTACCTATATTCCCTAGGGCAGTGTTTTTGAAGAGGGTGCTTTGAAACTCTTCAGTGGGTCATGCGGACAAATAAGCCAGCATTCCCTTTTTTTATTTTTAAATAAAACAAGCTGTAGTAGAATAGAAAATATCAGCATCCATGCAGTAAGGTAAATGTCATTTCATATAACTTTTCATTCATGAATAGGGGCTCGTATTAGTTTCCTATTGCTGCTAGAATATATTGCCAAAAGTGTAGTGGCTTACAACACAAGTTTATTATCTTTTATTTTGCAGGTTAGAACTCCAACCTGAGTCTCACTTGCTAAAATCAAGATGTCAGCAGCGATGTTGTTTCTTTCTGGTGGCTCTAGGGAATAATCTTTGTCCTTGCCTTTTCTAGTTTCTAGAGGCTGCCTACATTCCCCTTCTTTCATCCTCAAAGCCAGCAATGGTAGGCTGAGTTCTCCTCACATTGCATTACTCTGACCTCCTCTTCTCTCTGCCTCTTCTACATTTCTTCTTCTTCTTCTTCTTTTTTTATGGGTGTCCTTTACTTTTTTAAAAATTTTAAAATTTTTATTTATTTATTTATTTAATTTCAGAGTATTATGGGGGTACAAACATTTTGGTTACATAAATTTCTTTTGTACAATTTGAGTCAAAGTTATAAGTGTGCCAAATCTATAAATGTCATTCACCACATAAATGGATGCAAAAACAAACACCAGGCGATCCTCTCAATAGACACAGAGAAAGCATTTGACAAAATTCAGCATGCTTTTATGATAAGAACTGTTAACAAAATAGGCAAAGATGGAACATACCTCAAAATTATAAAAGCCATATATGACAAACCCACAGCCAACATCATACTGAATGGGGAAAAACTGAGAGATTCCTGCTTAGAACTGGAACCCAACGAGGTTGCCCACTGTCACCACTTCTATTCAACGTAGTGCTGGAAGTCCTAGCCAGGGCACTCAGACAAAGAAGGAAATCAAGGGTATCCTCGTCTACTTTTAAGGACCTTTTGGATTACATTGGGCCCACCTGAATAATACAGTACAGTTTCCCTGTATCAAAGTCAGCTGATTAGCCATTTTACTTGCCCTTTGCCATGCAATCTAACCTATTCACAAGTTCTAAAGATTAGGGCGTAGACAATTTTTGGGAGCCATTATTCTTCCCACCACAGGGCCACAATGCAAAAAAGTTTGAAAAATACAACCCTATGATAAAATATCCTGCTACAAATACATCACGTAGTCTTGAAATGCTTACATCTAGTTAGTGGTAGATTGTGTTCAACATCATGTCTTTCATGCCTTTAAGCCTCAGTGTGAGTACCGATTGTTTTTGGTTGCTATTAATATGGAAATCAATTCACAGACCTGAATGTCAGCAGTGATTCTGCTACTTTCTATTTATTGTTTCTCTAAGAGGAATTAGTATGATACCTGGAAGACTAAAATCAAATTGGCATTATCTTTACACAAAATAAAGGCCAAAAAGGAAACAAAATAAAGCTACTTTTTTCAGAAAAGAAAATTCAAACTCTACCTTGGGATCATTCCATCTCTTTCTGCAAACATTCTTTTCATCTCCAGTCTTATTTTATATAGAATGATAGGAGATTATGGCCCCTTTTCATATCTGCATACCCCTTTATAGCGCATATGCTCAATGATTATCAGCTTTGCGTATCACTATAACCATATAAGTAGAGGTTATTATCTACAGTTTTTACTTGGGAAAAACAAGATATTAAGTTATTTAAATAAGGACAAATTATACGTTTAGGTGTACCAATTTATAAAACTGTGTAAACATTTTGAGTTAACTCATATTTGTTGAGTACTTACTATGGGTTCAGCCCAGTTCTAAGTGCTAGGGAATATGAAAGAACTAAATGACATAATACTAGCCTCAGAGCACTTAGATTTTATTTGGGAGGTAAAATGTAAGTGTGCATATGTGTGCACGCATGTGTGTGTATGTATGTGTGGGTATGTAGCTATGTGTATGTATACGTGCACTCGTGCATATGTAAGTGCATACATATGTTTGTGTCTGTGCAGGTATATGTGTAACTGAATGTCAGTGGTAGCACAGTGCTCAAGTGCATATGGCTTTTAATCAAACTGGCCTCTCCTCAATTCATTTATGAATGTTTACTTCTCTAACTTCTTTTGAACATGCCCTATTTAAACCTTGCATAAAATCATATTATGGCCTAGTTAGTAGGCCAAACACTAAGATGCTTTCAGATTGGCCAGTTAATTAAGACTTATCAAAGGAGACTTTAAGTCCTTTCCTCTTTTTGGCTTTTCTGTTTCCTGAAACATATTGAACTAATGAAATTCACATTTAATTAATAGCCAGCATAAAAGGCTTAGGGAAAGGCAAACAGAACAAAATAAAACAAAACAAAAATAACTCAGCATTAGTGTTCTCTTTTCATGGGAAAGTCAAAAAGGGAATATGTATAGCAGGAAGAAAAGAGTAAGCAAACTGTGTTTTGGAGGTCAGCAAAATTTATTGCAAAGACTCTGCCTTCAGGATAGTGAGAAGGCGGGCCCAAAGAGGGAGGATGGGTAGGGGACAGAAAGGCCCAGGAAGAACGTTTTAAAGGGTGGGAAGAGGACTTGGATTTGCTCAATAGAGATCAGGGAGCCAAAGGAGTGTAGTGGTTGTAAAGATTTTCATTTAAATATTACATTACATAAGTACTTGAGAAGACTTTATACCAGTTTAATAGATTTCCCTTTGTAGGCATGTTTTCTTCTTGTTCTAACAAAAAAGAAATGAGAAGAGTCTACTCCCCCTTTAAATTGTTAGTGTGTATATATATGTATATATATATATATATTTTTTTTTTCTATGAAGTAATTGTTTCACTTAATCACATTTACCAAGAAGAAAACCATTTGTGTTATAAGAGGTAAATTGCTCAGGACAAATGCTGCTCTCTCAGAATTCTACCATAACGACAGTGGATTTTAAGATATTTTCCAGCCCTAAAGTATATGAAGTTAGTATAATAAAAAAAGAAGAAAGATCCTACCATCTTTGCTAACTGATTGCTCTTTAAGAAGAAGCTATTTAAGATATTGATTAAAAGCTGGAAAAGCCTAGTGGTGATTTTAGTGAAATAAAACACGTTTTCATTGAGTCTTATTCTGTGCCAGGTTATATTCTGGGTGCTAAGTGGAAAGAAAGGAGAAGCAACAGCTCAGATGTAAAGACGAATAATGCCTGGCACACACAAGGCACATAATATATATCCATTGAATGAAGGAATGAATGGATGGGTAAGTCTTTGCTATTGATTGATTCAGTTTGCTGGGGAGATAGACACAAAATTAAAGAGAGTGCAGGGAGGGAAGTGATTGAATAGAGACTAGATGAGTGGTTCTTAACATTTGGCTGCATGTTTGAATCACCTGGGAACTTAAAAAAATACTAATGACCAGATAGATGCCATCCTAAGTGAATCTGAGTTTCTTCGTTTGAAGGCAAAGAATAAAGGGGAGGGAAAACTATGCTCATGGACCTAGGAACTTGGAAGAGCAAAGCATATTTGGAGAAGGATAAGTGACTTAGAGTGGGTGAAGTGTAGGGTGAATTGACCATAGCCAGGAGATGGAACTTCTGGACAGAAAATGGATAGCTTGGTGGAGTTCATTTTCTGGGTCGCCATAGTAATGAGAAAGCTTTTATTCTGTAGCCATGTGGGAGCTAAGGAACAATTGTAAGCAAGTGCCTAATAAGATTTGTGCCTTAGAATGGCAATTCTGGCCGGGGAGGAGGGCATGGATGGGGAAGAAGACACTGCTGTTAGGGAGGCTGTTGCACTAGTCCAGGTGAATAGAGGCATTGGCACTGGGGACAGAGAGGAAAAGCCATGTTCCATAGACACCGCTGGGAGAGACTCACACAGTCTTGTTAACCTATTAGTTTAGGTTGTTGAGGCACACAGAGGAAGGATCTGAAGATAACAATATGCTTTCCGGATTGTGCTTTCAAGTATAAAGATCACTTTTTAATATCAATTAAAAAACTCCAGACATCCACATCCTAGTAATTACAGTTTCAGTATCTGTCGATTAAGAAAATCATCCCATGCAAAATAATTGGTGGGCTTGCTCCAGATTGGCCACCTCTGTTCTGTTTACTGTTTGCTTTCTTTCCTGCTGGAGAGTGTGTGTGCACGCACGCATGTGTGTTTGTATGCGTGCATGTGTGTGTCTATGGATAGAATCCTATCCCTGCTATGCCTTCCTGAGACTGGATCTCATTTTATTGGAATTTTTGAGTTACGGTACACTCTTTAGCAAGGTTTATTTAAAAATTTGGTTCTTCCTACAGATGGCTAATCATAGGTTGGTGGAGTTTGTGTGTAGTTTTCATTCATTCATCTCTTGGAGAATGATCTTATTTTTTTATTCGTATTTCTCCCAGGTATCACAAACCAACATGCCTATTTTTCTATCACTGGGCACTAATGACAGAAATGATTTGATTTTGGTTTATGTCTTATTTATTTGTTTTCTTTTAAAATAGTGCATATTCATTGTCAATACTCGTAAAATGTAGGAAAGTTGAAGAAGAAAATAAGAATTATTCATAATAGTGCTTTCTTGCACTGTTAACATCTTGGTATATTTTAAGTATGCCTTTGGCCCATGCCTAAACTTATTTGTAAAGTCAGGAGGTGACTTACCATTGAATATTTATTCTCTTTCCTTGTTTTTTCTCTTAACCTTGGATTATGAGACTTTCTCTACATGGTTAAATATTTTTCAAAAAAAACCCACTTTAATGAATGTATATTATTCCAATAAATCCATTTATAATATTTTTTTGGCCACACTCCTTTGTTGGACATTGTTTTTTTCACTTTTACAAATAACGCTGTGCTGAGAACCTTGCACATAAACCTTTATGCAAGTCCTGACTGCCTTAGGATAGATATTTAAAAGGGGAATTACTGGGTTAAATCGTACTTACTTTTGAAGATCTTTTATACAGATTGCTAAATTACTTTTCAAAAATTTTGAACATATTTATTGAGTGTTAGAGTGTATTTTTCATATTTCTATAATATCTCATAATTGTAATGAAAATTCCTTCAAAAATTTTTTAAATGAGAAGGATTAATCCACAAATAAGTACATTGATGCTGAGAAAGCCATGGAAACTTAATAATTAAGAATATTATTGACACAAATAATTTTTAAGAACCAGAGTTCATTATCTCAAGGGACCCTACAATAAGTTTGCAATGTGGTTTTAGGTGGCAGGGATCCTACTCAACGGGGTAAGGAATGATCATTTTTGTTGGGGGCAATCTATCATCCAGGTAACTTGTGCATAGATAATACCCTTCTTGGCAAGACAATTAAAATTAACCTACACATTTCTTGGGAGGCCTTTCTGTATTGAAAATTGTGTGAGGCAGAAATGTCTGGATCTTGTTTATTTAATAGACAACATGCAGGCAATGCATCTGGAAGATGTCTTCAGGCTGTGCTATGTTCTACATGTTGGTCTGACCACAGAGAAGCTTTCCCATCATAAGATTGTGATGGACAAACTTTGAATTATTTATACACTGTATCTGGCATCCAGGCCTCTTCTCCCTGAATGAACATGTTTCATAATAATAGAACAATTGAAATGTGGCTCACATCTTTGTACCTTTGTTTATAATTTCCTTTTTTTCTGGGAATATTTGCTCTCAAATTATTTTCTCTTATTATGAAAAAACCATGTGTGTAAGAAAAGACATCGTCCTATTTAAAAATGAAGTTTACCATCATTCCTCAACAGGAACTAAATTCTTTTTTTTTTCTTTGATGCAGGTACAGACTGGAAGAAACTAAATTCTTATTTACTCTTTCCAGCTTAAAATTATCTATGTTTTTCTTCTCAAGGACTCTATTAAAATCCTCATGATAACTACAATTGTAATAAAATTTTGATAGTAATCAATACAAAGGCTTCCTGAGGTGCTTCTCTAGGCTGGGAACACAGACTTTTGCATATAAGCCTGATCGATAGTTGCTTATTTGACATGCCTGAAATTTGAAGGCACCGGAGCTTTTAATTCCTCCAAAAAATATTTCCAACAGAAACTTATCACTTAGGAAATAGTAATTTTTTTTACTATAAACATTCTTTTTTATTTCAAAATATTAAGGGGGTATTACATGGATATCTCGTTTGATGTTTAAGTTGGGCCTTTTAATGTGCCCATCACCAGAATAATATTCATTGTACTCGATAGGTAAGTTTTTACCCCTCACCCTCTCCTACTGTCTCCTCTTTTTGGATTCCAATGAGCTTTACATCACTTTGTGCCCATGTGTGCCTACCAATTAGTTCCCAATTATTAGACAGTACATGTAGTGTTTTTTTTTTTCCATTCCCAAGATACTTTGCTTAGGATAGTGGTGTCCAGTTCCATTCAAGTTGCTGCAAAAGATGTTATTTCATTTCTTTTTATGGCTGAGTAGTACTCCATGGTATATATATATATATATCACATTTTCATTATCCACTTATGAATTTATAGGCATTTAGGTGAATTCCACATTTTTGCAATTGTGAATTATGCTGCAATAAGCATTCGAGTACAGGTGTCTTTTCGATAAAATGACTTCTTTTCCTGTGGGTAGGTACCCAGTAGTGGAATTGCTGAATCAAATGGTAAGTCTATGTTTATTTTTTTGATGAATCTCCATACTGTTTTCCATAGAGATTGAACTAATTTGCAGTACCACCAACAGTGTATAAGCATTCCTTTATCTCTGCCTCCATGACAGCATCTATTGTTTTTTGACTTTTTAATAATGGTCATTCTGACAGGGGTAAGGTAATGTCTCATTGTGGTTTTAATTTGCATTTCCCTGATCATTAGTGACGTTGAGCATTTTTTTTATATGTTTTTTGGCCATTTGACTGTCTTTGGAAAAACTTCCGTCATGTCTTTTGCCCACTTTTCAATGTGGCTGTTTTTTTACTGATGTTGATTTCAAGTTTATTTTATCTGATATGAGAATGGCTACCTATGCTGGGTTTTGGTTTCTATTTGCATGGAATATTTTTTTCCATCTGTTTACCTTGAGTCTGTGTGAGTCCTTGTGAGTTATATGTGTTTTCTGGAGACAGACTATACTTGGAGTTTGTTTTTTCATCCATCTAGCCAATCTACATCTTTTAAGTAGAGTATTAAGACCATTCATGTTCAGCGTTAGTATTGACATGCGGGATACTGTTCTGTTCATCGTGTTGGATGATACCTTGTGTTTTTTTTTTGTTGTTGTTGGTTTGTTTAACCTCTTCTGCTATTGTTTTATAAGAGCTGTGAGCTTTAACTTTTGGGTGTTTTTACACTGGTGGGTATCTACTGTGCCGTTCAGTATATAATGCAGTTCTAAGTATTTCCTTCAGGGCAGGCCTACTAGTAACAAATTCCCTTAGTGTTTACTTGTCTGGAAAAGTCTTATTTTTCCATCATTTATGAAACTTATTTTTTCAGGATATAAAATTCTTGGCTGGCAGTTGTTTTGTTTAAGAAAACTAAATATGGAGCCCTAATCTCATCTGGATTTTAAGGTCTCCTCTGAGAAATCTGCTGTTATCCTGATGGGTTTTCCTTTGTGGGTTTGTTGTTGCTTTGTCTTGTTGCTTGTAGTATTTTCTCCTTCCTTTTAACTTTGGCCAAGTTGATGACTGTGTGTCATGAATGTGTCCTATTTGCTATGAATCTTCCTGGTGTTCACTGACCATCCTGCATCTGGATCTGAATCTCTGGCAATATCAGGGAAGTTTTCCTCAATAATTCCATCAAATAGGTTTTCCATGCTTTCTACTCTTTCTTCTTCTCCCTCAGGGATACCTGTAATTCATATATTGGTTTGCTTCTCGTAGTCCCATATTTCTCTCAGTGATTATTCATTCTTCTTTTTTCTACATCTTTTTTTTTTTTATTATTATTTCAGGGTATTATGAGGGTACAAACATTATGGTTACATTTTATCTCTTTGCCTCACCCAAGCGAGGGTTAGAGGCATGCCCTTCCCCCTACAATGCTCCCCATGTCCTTTAGTTGCAGGTTTACCCCCCATCCGCCTAATCCCTGGAGAGTATTATTGCCCTGTGAGCACCCTAGTGTTGATCAGTTAGTACCAATTTGATGGCAAGTACAAGTGGAGCCCATTCTTCCGATCTTGTGATACCTCACTTTGGAGAATGGGCTGAAGTTCAATCCAGGAAAATATAAGAGGTGCCAGATCACTCATTCTTGACACATCATGGTTCAAAACCACAGCAGAGTCATTCATTATTGAAGAAAATTTCCCGAGATTTTCTAGAATTCAGTGTGTCTTCTTTTTGAATTTTCAGGATATTTTTTCCATATTTTTTTCTTATGACACAACTTTTCCGTGTGGTCTTAGAATTGTTTAGTAATAGGCTTTATTTCTTATGTCCAGGCACCGTCTGGTACACACCTGTACTCAGCCTCCCATATAGTCCATGCTCAGTCAGTACAAGGATGAGCTTCTTCTATTATTTCTTAATTTTTCAAATTCACATCTGGAGGCAACCACTCTACTCACAGGCCCTGGAGGTGCTTAGTAGCACGAAGTTAATTGGGATAAAGAAAGAGCTGGACAAATCTATACAGTCATGATAAAGCATTCATCTGCTACACAATGAGGAAGAATATCAGCAGAATTTGGTATTTTATTTTTACAAAATTCTGAAAGCATTTTTTGAAAGATCTCATATACCATTTTGTGCTTGTTCAGGTTCGTGACAATGATAGAGGTGGCATTGGCGACGATGTTAACTGACTGTTTCCTCTTTGCCTTTCCTCATTACCACACTAACTATGCATAAAAAAGAAAAAAGTCATTCTTGGTACCCTTTCACAGTCTTTACTAAACATGAATTAAATGTGAAATGACTTCGTAAACTGTAAATTTACAACTGTTATTTGATAGTATCGCTGTTCATGAACAGGCAATTTTTATCTTCAAAGACAAATGAAAGCTCTCATTTTCTTTTCCTGTCAGACCTAAGGTACCAGGCTGTGGTCCTGATTCTGAGGCCTTCCCAACTAGAAATCCGTGGGATATGAAAGCTGGAGGGAGGCTAGAGGGCTGGATGTTGAGCTGTGAGGATCTTAGAAAGGTGTGGTAGAGTAGCACAGACATTGGCTTTGCAGTCAGGCAGATTTGAATAAGTTGTTTCAACCCTCTGAGCCTCAGTTTCCTCACTTGTAAAATGATGAGAATAAATCTCCTTCATATGCAAGATTGTGTGTTAGGTTCCCAGGCTGGTCACACAGCGTGTAAGCCACAAATGTTTCTGTCTTTCTTCCTTTCCTACGTGCTCCTAGTCTGTGATTGGGCTTCTCTGATAGAACTTTACTCCTGTATTTATAGTCACACCCTAGACAGGTGAGCCCCTCAAGAGCAGGGATGGTGTCATCTTTGTTTCTCATCTCCAGTGGGCCAGTTCAGTGCCTGGCTGAGAGTGGAGGCTCCATAAGTGTCAGTTACACGGAGCTGCATTCAATTGTGCAGAAGAATCCACAATAACATCAGGAATTTGGAGAAGAGTTGAGAAACTTGGAAGGAAGCAGAATAGAGCAATAAAAGCCTGGTCCCATGCCATCTATCCAAATTTATCTCTTGATAGTTCAGAGCTTAGTCAATACTTATTGAATGAATGATATTCGTAAGAACATTTGTAAAAGGAAGGTTTGTGGAATTGAGATTCAGTGACCTAGCTGAGTGCTTGACATGAACTGGACACAACAAATATTCATTGAATCAAGGAAAAAATGATTAAACAAATAGCAGACATACAACTCATGGATATTGGTTAAGTATAACAGATTATTTGGAAGGTAATGTATGTAGTGGAAGATGTTAGCTATTTGTATTCCACCTATGTGTGTGTGTGTGTGTGTGTGTGTGTGTGTGTGTGTGTGTATGCATTTATGACAGAGAGAGAAAGAGGAGGACAGAGAAGGGAAGAAGTGCATTCATAAGAGCCACTGGGGGAATTAGGTGATTTGTCAGGCTTAGTTTCCATTAGTTGTTGTTAAATATTAACTTATTAATAGATTACTGAAGGAGCATGGTGGTCTTAGAGACAAAGGAAAAGTTACCTTCTGACTCATACAGTCAATATGTAAAGCTATTTGACACTGGTGGATAAAAGAAGAATTGGCACCTCCGTGTTCTTGCTTGGATATCTTTCTGGTCCACCCACTGACAGACAATGTTGATAACCAGCATAAACTAAGACTCATGTAAGTGCCTCATTTGATTTTTGTAAGCAATTAAATGAATGCAGCTTTTATTTTGCACCTAAGGTTTCTGAGTCATTCTTAAGTATTTCCATTATTTTTCCTGCACAATCCTAGAGTTATCAAATCCGGCAATTGGAAATGAGTGGTTCTCATGAGGGCTGCATCAGAAAGGAGCGGCCACTGCTGATTGCCAGGAAAAAGACACTCCTGGCCCCTGCCCTTGCTATCAGCAATTCCGGGAACTGCAGGGGGCCCAGGCAAAGAAACCTAGCAGCCAAACAAGCCATCGACTCCACCTCGGTTTCATTCTAAACTCACTAATCTCTTGCTCAGGCATAAATGCTCAACTTTATTCTCAGGAATGAGCATAATTTATGTAAGGACTAGGAAATTAGGATATGTTATTGCTATTTCAAGAGGAAAGGTGTTTAGGGAGGCAGCAGTATTTATGTATTTGGGAGGGTGTTTAGGGAGGTTCTAACACGGGTTCAATCATTCACCAGACATTGGTGTGACAATGGGGAAGTCGCTGCCATCTCTGAGCCTCAGTTTCTTCATCTGATTGTGACCATGCTCCTGTTCAGCCAAAGGGCTGTTCTAGAGATCAGTGAGAACAGATGAGAAAGGGTTTGTAAACTATACAATGCTGTATGAATGCACAAATATGCATATTTTTTATTGTGCATATCTGGAGGAAGGGGAAAGGAGAATGGAGAGAAGGAAATCTCTCCGGCCATTATAAGGAGTTTGGCTCATGAGGAGAATAATGAGGGTTTGCAGTGTTTCTAGTTCCCTTATCAGGCATCACAGAATGAGAGAAGGAGAGGACAGAATATGATGCACTTATACAAACTGCTTTTTCTCTCCTCTCCAACCCCCTGCTGTTAAACCTCCTGCTCCCTTCTGGCTTCTATGCAGGGTTGTGTTAGTTGGAATGCTTTGTGAGATCATTAAGTGCAACCCCCAGGCAGTTATTTCACAGTTGTTCAAATATCCCACCATTTATTTTAGCCTGTTCACATAAACTGAATAAAGCGGGTCTAATGCTCCAGGGAGAGGATAGTGGTGGTAGGAATTCTTATGGGAAAGGGATGATGAGAGTTTCTGGCACTTGTTTAGTTCTGTGTTTGCCAAAAAGAAAATATACAAAAAAAAAAAAAAAATTCCAATCTAAGTGGCACAGAATATCCAAAGTTGTTTTGAAATAAAGTCTAGACTTGAAGGAAATAATTTGCCACTTTGAACGATATTATTATTTCATGATCCAACGAATAAAAGATACTCCAGAAGTCTTCAGTTTTGACCAAAATTGTATATAAACTTCTGAGAATTAACAAATTATAATTTAAGTAGGATTTCTGTTACCTTTGTATAATTAGTGCATCTATTGTTCCTTTGTCAAGAATATAAATATAAATCTGTGTCTTGCTAATTACCTTCCTGTCTCACTTGAATTCACTAACCATTATTGACATTTTTATAGTTCACATGCTTATCTGTAACTTATTTAGGATTCCCTAGTTTTATAAAGAATGTTTAGTATCTAAAATGACTTACCCAAAAGGTGAAAAAAGCAGTATGTGGATTTCTAAGATCAAGGAGTTAAGGACATTTAAAAAATCTGCTACACAGTTGTAAAGTATCTACATGAGTTGGTATATTTTTATAAATCACTGTGCTGATCTTAACAGAAATGACTATTCAGTGCATGTGGTAGACATTATGTATACATAGTAATAATAATAAAATACCTCTTGATTAAATTGCAATTACTGCTAGAGTTATGTATGCTTGCTGTCATAACAATCAAGTCTCCAAATATGTAATGGTCCAAGTATTAAAGAATTTAATTGCTTACTCACATAAAATCCAAATCAGGAAATATTGATAGAAAGGGGGGTCTCTTCTAAACTGTGATTGGGGATCCAGGTTTCTTCCATCTTGGGGCTCTCATCTTCAACAGTGGTTTCTCAGGTTGCTGATTTATCTCTATGAAATCAGTGAAAAGGGAAAGAGCATGGAGGATCATGCACAAGAGGTTTTTAGGGACCAGGAATGCAAACTGTGTCCCCGGGAAGAGGAGGAAGCACATCTGTTGAGGAGCTGGTCACACTCTGCTGTACACTCTTAGAACAGTGCCTCGCACGTTGTTAGCTCTCAATGAAGGCTGGCTACTATTGTATCATATATTGAATATGAACTCACAATTTTTATAACACCTTATGTATTTCAGGTAATGTGAAGGATAGAACATATTTGGTAAGTGTGTGCCATATAGAGAACGAAGACTAGGAACCTAGACTTCTATTTGGGAGAGAAGAGGGGTTGAAGAGGATGCCCGTAATCTGTTCCTTAGACTAAAGTCAAGCTTAAGGTAACAGGATTTTTAAAGTAACTGTGTCTATTCAGGTCTGAGCTGTGTGCTCTGAAACATGTGTAGATGTGACCGAGTCAATATGAGCTACTAAGGATTAACTGCACAAAAGAAAGTAATGGTAAAATTATTTCCTTTTCTTGAACATAGTTTGAAGTAGATAATCTTTGTCCAAGACATTCTTTGAAGAATAAAATGATTCTTAAAGTAAGATTAGAAGAGCACTTTTAATGTCCTTTATTCATTTCCTTCAGAGGCTAGGAATGAAAAAATATTACTAATGGGTAGAAACTTTATCTATCTATCCATCCATTTATCTAAATGAATCCTACCAGAAAAGGTTCATGTACTTAGGTACTTTTCTTCAAAGGATAGCAGTCATTTCAGGAGAACTGGAGATTTTACACTGCATCTAGGAGGAATTAGCAAACATTTTCTGTAAAATGCCATAAGTAAATATTGTAAGCTTTGCATGCCATACAGTCTCTGTCACAACTACTCATCTATGCTGTTGTAGTGTGAAAGCAGCTGTAGACAATATGTAAACAAATGACCATGGCTGTGTTCCAATAAAACTTTATTTACAAACACAGGCAGTGGCTTGGATTTGGTTCATGGGCTACAGTTTGCTGACTCCTAATCTAGAATATTCAGTAGTTTCTAAAAGATTACATTTTCTAATTTTATATTAGATATTTATGACATTTATGAAACTCTTTTCTCTCTACAGAGTTTGGAGTTTTATTCACTTTGATTTTTGGTAGGAAGAATGACAATGACCTAAGATAACATTGGCTAATTCATTATGTCTTTTGTCATCAGCATTAATGAAGCTATAAATCATAATTGTGTTAGCATGTTTTGTTAGATCACAGGCCAATAATTGCTGCTGGTTACCAAGAATAAAACTTCTTCATTGAAAGCATCGGGACAGAGGGCTCTAGTAACTGCTAAAGAAGGGCTCATGGACCTTTCTTATAAACTTTAGTCTCTTAACAAACTTTAGCTGTAGTATTTGCTTACTTTTTTTTCTCATACATAGATGGAATTTAATTTTTTTACTTCAAAAACTTTTGCTCTGCAAGACTCCAGGTAGCATCGATCATTTTATTCATTAGTCAATATTTTCATATTACCTAGGAGGAGAACTTTTCCTAAAATGTTTCTGTCAGCAAGTAGTATTAAAAAAACCCCCAAATACCCAAAAAACTTTGAGTCCCTGGACTAAGCAAATAAGGAGATCTAATTAACTGCTGTAGATGGGAGCAAGCCTACTGTCCACTGAATTCAGATGGTGTGATCTGTCACCAATGAGAACCATAGGATATAGGGTCTATAAAGACTTTTTAAGTAAAGGGATTTTGAACTATGACATCTCCAGCGTTTGCTTAATGCAACAAGTGTCTTGAACTAGACTTTAGACTCACCTTGTAGTGAGGGTGGGGAGTGTCATTGTCTGTCCTTGGACCAGGCCCTTCTGATAAGTGGAGTAGGAGGAAGGACGGGAAAGGGACAGTGCCTCTTTCTTAGTTGGCTCTGTTGTAGTCTTTGAGCTGTTGGTTCCAGCTTTTCTTTATACTAACACCAACCAGACCCTGATGACTCATGTGCAAAAGGCATCCAAATTCTGGCTTCTCATGAAAAACTTGAATACATTGTTTCCTCTTCTAGTCGCCTCCTTAGCATCTTCCCTGGACAGTCTGACTCAGAGCTTCTTGTGCCTAGGGTCCCCATCAAGAGTTATGAGACATCCACTTGACCCACGACCAACTCACAAATTCTTGATTTTCCAAGTAAATTGCAGACTATTCCACTGCCAGCCCTTTCTTAGCCCTGTCATCTCCCTCCAACTGTCTTCTCCTCCTGCTCAAATAAGCACAATGGGCAAATCCACAGACCCTTGTGTAACCCACTGTAACATGAGATGCCAGTGTCCCCTTCTTTTAGGCACCTCCAATCTCTCATAACCTCATGTGCGATGGTTTGGGAGAGGCACCTCCTCTTTGCTATTGGTAGAAGAAAGAAGAGGCCCTTCATTAAGAGCTATGATGACTCCTGAGCAACAGGAAAGCCCCATTTATCATACTGCTTCAGTATGTTGGACTAGGTCTATGGTGGTAATGGTCTATGGAAAGATGGAAGTGGATAGATTAGAAATATTTAGAAGATAATATTTATAGGACTTGGCATTTAGATGATATTAGATAAAGGAAGTAAAGGGGAATGGTATGAGAGAGAAGAACATCATACTAGGATCAGATTGGGAGTCTATGCATCATAAGTTCAGGTTTTGATATATTGTGCTATAGGTGGCATGCAGGCATTCTGATAGAAATATCACACTGGCAATTAGTCACATGTGTCTGGGCTTCAGAGGCTAGGGGCTGAAGCGGATATAAATTTGTGAGTCGTGTGAATAAAATCTTCTAAAGAGATGGTATAGGATGAAAAGAGGAGAGTGTTTAGGATTGATATTTGAGTGTCTAGGACTCTGACATCTAATGGTTGGGTGGATAGGAATATACATCCCCAAAAGAATGAGAAGGAGCCGTCATAGAAGTAGAAGGAAAACCAGGAGATGGATTCAAGGTGGACAAGATGCTTAAGTCTGAGAGAAATGGTGGGACAAGGAGTAAGTGCCTGAAGAGTGATTTGTGGTTACGCTATTTGTGTTGCTCCTATTGATGCATAAGGACATTAACCGGATAGAAATGGAAGCACTTCGAGATTCTTTTCTTGTGGATTTATTTGAAATGTTCATGTTGCTAAATAAAAATTTATTTTAGCAATTTGCTTCCCATGTGTGATATAATCATTTCCAGAGAGATTTCATTTATCATAAATACAATGCCTTATGTATCATAAGGAAAACATTACAGAGGAATTGTCCTATAAAGGAACATAATTTCATTCTTTATAGTTTTTTTCCCATCTTTTTTTTTGT
Source organism: Indri indri (assembly GCA_004363605.1). Lineage (NCBI taxonomy): Eukaryota > Metazoa > Chordata > Mammalia > Primates > Indriidae > Indri > Indri indri. The sequence continues at coordinate 44,289 of RJWJ010003722.1, read as the reverse complement.
ATGTGTATGTGCGTGCATTAGAGTGATTCTCTTTCTAGAGCTGATATTATCATTCATTCTTTTTTCTGAGATTTTCTTATGGTAACTTACGCTGTGTGCTGGGTTAATGATCAAATATTAGGATGATGTCTAAATAACTGTCTGAAATGTATGAGGCTTATTATACAAAGAGTGTTAAACAGCTGTTTTTCATTCTCTTTAGAAAACAAGAACACAGCTTCATCTTAAGCCATAGAGACTTGGGTAGCAACAAAAGTGGGACTTTCTTTTGAAAAGAACACAGTTCTTGACTTCTCTTCAACTTAAGCATCTTGCCCACCTTGAAGATGTCAAGCTTCCAGAATTTGATAATAAATGCAATGTCTTATTTGCCACCACTCCCCTGTTTCAATCATCCATTTAATACTCCACAGAGTATTTCAATACTCCATGCAGCAACACTGCAATCTCCAACTACAGCCTTTGTGTTGCTGGGTCAGACTTTTCTCTAAATCTTTGGAAGATCTAACCCAGATGTCACTTCTGCCATGGAACCTTCCACAGTACCCCAATAAAATATAATCTTTTCTTCCTATTAATTTCTTTGGCCTTTCTTGAAATACCACTTATTTAAAACTTATTTATTCTTTCAACAAATATCTATTGAATGTCTACTGTGTTAGACTCTGTATTTATCAGAGGTGCTAGGGACAAAGCGGTTCTTTTTTTTTGGAGTCTGCATTGTGGCAGTGTAGTGATTGAGATGGCATGTATCAGGGCCAGTGTTCCTGAGTGTGTATCCTGGTTATGTCACTTTCTAACTGTGTAACCTTTTTAAAAATTTTACATTTCTATGCATCAGCTTTTTCATTTGAAAACTGGAAATAAATTGCAACTCCCTGAAGCAAATACTTTGGATTTTGGTTGCCATATCACCCTAAGTCTATGTCCTCGCCTTGCTTTCTAGCTGGAGTAGTCCTTAAACATCTTCTACTCTTCTCCTGAGCATAGAACCAGGCTGCTGCCACTACTATAGACCTGGTGGCTGCATGGTGGCTACTCCTGGTCTCATTGGAGATGGGATGAACTTTTCAGAGTCATAGCATGGCTTTTCTCTACCTCTCTGAATCTCTTGATTTCCTGTGAACTCTCAGCTCGTCACTAAGCTGCACCTCTGAACCCCAGGTCCTTATATATGCTCCCCTTCTTCCCTGACATGGTGCTCTCTTTCCTTCCCGATTCCCTGGGATTGCCCACCTAATCCAGGGCTGGCGTATACGTTTTTGGCTTAGGCTCTGTTTTCTAGGGAGCTCAAAGACACCACTTCATTGGCTTATTGTGAGGATTAAATATGAAGTACTCAGAAAAGTACCTGGCATAGAGTAAATACTTGATAAGTGCTAGCTACTGTTATTGTGGGAAAAGTAAATGAAAGCACAGAGGAAGGTCTAGGTTGAGGGGAGGAGAGTTCTTTAAGAATTCTGAAGAAATGCTGTCAGAGCCAAAACCTTAAAGTTGAGTAGGATTTAGCAAGTGTAGAATTTGGGGTGGAGCACATTTGTGGTGAATATGCCAGGCAGAGGAAACATATTTGAAAGCCTGGGGATAAGAAAGAACCTAGGTTTGAGGAATTGGATGCCTTAATAACTAACGTTCATATCTTTTATATTCAGTTGTTACTTACATATATGGGTTTGGCAGAGACAATAAAGCTTATCAAATATTCCCCTTTCTTTTCCATATTTCACAGTCCTCTTGCAGTTCTGAATCATGAAATGTAAAGAAAGTGACATGCGTCACTTCTGGGCTGAGGCACGTAAAGTGTATATTCTTCCTCTGCTGCAGTGATGAGAAACCACGTGTTCCAGGTGCATGGAGTACAACATGGTGAAGCTGCCACCACCCAATTCCCCAAGTAAATAGGTAAATCAGAGGTTCCTGCTGAACTGTCTGTAGTGAGAATAAGAAATAACCATTTGTTGAGTTAAGCCCCCCAGAATTGTGGGATTGATTTGTTATTGCAGCATTACCTGCCTTGGTCCATTTGGGTGACTATCACAAAATACCTTAAACTGGGTAGCTTAAATACAACAGAAATTTTTTTCTTACAGTTCTGGAGGTGGGAAATCCACAAACAAGATGCCAGCAGATTGGGTGCCGGGTGAGGGCTTGCTCTCTGGCCCATAGATGGTGCCTTCTCGCTGCATTCTCACATACTAAGTAGAAGGGGACGAAGCTCCTTTGGGCCTCTTTTATGGAGGCACTAATCCCATTCACAAGGGCCCCATCCTCATGACCTAATCATTTCCCAAAGGCCTCACCTCCTAACACCATCACCATGGGGGTTAGGATTGCAACAGATGAATTTTGCGGGGGACACATACATCCAGTCTGACTTACCCTGACTAATATGATGATTAGTTTTCCTGACTATAATTTTGGCTTCTGGACCAAGGCCATGACTGGGGTGCAAAACTGAAGGAGGCTCTCCCTCTCAGGGGTGTGCAAGTGAGTGCCCTGATGACCAAAGCAGTGAGGGAGAGGGAAAGGGTGGTGGATGAGGTCTGAGAGATCCAAGCTTTGAAGATCCATGAAAGAACTTTGGATTTGTAGGCGAATTACAGTCAACTCCTCATTTTCTATAAAAACGAAGGCAAAGAAATGTCAGGAAAACTGACAGCCAGAGGAATTCATTTAGACATTAAAACTTGCCTTTCAAATAAATGTCGTTATTAGACTTGAATATGTAAGAAAAGAATCAAGAAGTTTGGAGTTATGGTTAGAGGTTTTTTAAAACATACAGATATATCTATAAAAGATATATACATATATATAATGATTTAAAGCAAAATTATAGTCCATAAAGGGGCTTCTTTGAGAACAAAATTGTCTTCCACATCCATTTTCTAAAAAATCTGCCATGGAGATTCCATGTTGTCTGTAACAATGTTGCAGTACCTCACACCTTTCATTGAATTATTTCCACCTGAGACTTTCTTGTGAGTTAAGTCCATAATTACAGAATTGTTTAGGGTCGTTTCTTGAGGGAGGGTAGAAATACCAGGTTTAGAGTTGTGTCTTGGGGGATAAAAAAATGTTTTAGTTTAAATCTGGATTATTGACTAATATTCTCCTGGATTCATTCTTTAGTTCCAACTCTCTTTTTCACTCTTGTTGAATTTGAAACATGTCCTATGTGTTTGGTGGGGAGGTAGTGGGTCATACCTATACACTGGGTTAGAATCCACATATTAACGTGAGAAAATATGTCACACTTTTCCTCCTCGATAAAGAGACTTATCAGAAAATGCCCAGAATGAAGCCAGGATATCTTATTGTGGCTTAGAAACTGACAAAGGCAGAACTGGCCATGTGTTTCTTTAAGCTGTAGTTGTAAGAGGCACATATTTGAGATCTGGAATAATTAGTTTTGTGCAAAATATCCTAAGCCACAGAAATATTCTATGCCCTTTGCAGACTGGCTATAGAAATTTGATTTTGGGAAAAGTACATGTTTTTCTAAGAAGCTATTAATTAAATTAAAGTTTAATGCATAACTGTCCCTGGTGATTAGACATTTGAAAGATACAGCCAAAAGAGAAACAATGAGATGCATTCAGAGAAGACTGTATTGGATGTGCTCAATTCTTAGAAAAATAAACGCAAGAACATCTAATCTCATCACAGTTGGATACATATGTTTTTGCAGACAGAATGCAATTTTCTAAAAATGTCAGCTGTGTGTGTTTCATAAATACTGAAAACATAGCCTAATTCTTGGAAGCAGCCAAGGGAGGCTATGGTGATTTTAATTCAAATTTAAATACGTAATTGGTAAGTGAACATTCAGCAATCATGGGAACGTACTAGAATGATAGCACCTGTGGCGGGGAGTCAGCGAGCTGGATGGAAGGGAAGCAGCAAATGGAGAAGGAGGGAGTTGAAGGCATTCAGTAGGCTAAGCAGAAATGCAGATGGCAGCGATGCTGTAGCAGAGGGAGAATTCAGTAGACCCCAGGCCAGGATGGGTCTAATTCAGTGTCTGAGACCATCACAATCCAATGCAGAATGTTTTGAGGGATGTCAGAATATTTTATTCTATTCTCCCCTTCCCAAATCAGCTCTTCTATTGGCCAGATCAGGGTATTACCAAGAGCTTTCCTCAAGAACACCACTTCTGGATGTTTTGTGTTCTCACTAAAACAAAGGTGGTGGTGGGGAGTATAAATAAGTTTGGGATACAATAAATTAAAGTTAAACGGGCATCTTTACTTTTTGATTTTGTAGAACCTTTGATATGTTAATATAAATTATGAGCCTCCAGAAATGGAATATTGCAGGCAGTATCTCTTAAGATGATCTGATTACAGATCTTTTTTTTTCTTTTTTCTTTTTGCAGTATGTCATAGGACAAGTGTTTGTGGAACATATTTGGGAAATGCTGGCTTGGATGCCTGAACATTGCCCGTCAGCTAATTATTCAACTGGGTTAAGATATTAAGATTCCAAAGCTTCTTTAAAAATAAATATAAAAATATTTTTGGAGATCCTACAAAGTAAGCCACTATCATCAGTTAAAAACATCCCAGCACTGACTTAACAAGCGACGGGTGGCTTGTTAACTGAATGTAAGCCCATAGTGGGTTAGCTAGAGATAAGGGAATGGACTGCATGTGTGTGGGCTTTGGCTGGTGGGCACTAAAGGTTAGAGGGATGCATCTGAGGCACTGGCCTGGACACAGATAAAGTGGAATAGTTGGAGACGTAGCAGTGCAAGCTCAGGGAAGCTCGGGCAGCTTGCATTTGCTCTGCCGCTGGGCTGAAGGGTACCTAATAAAAGAGCTCAGGTCTGGGAGGGAAATGAAAAAATGAGGGAGACAGACTCTGACTTTGGGGCTAAGACCTAAGTATTTAAAAAGTATGTGCCCTTGAAAATAAATAAATTGTTAGCTCCTGTTAAAAAAAAATGCTGTTGTTTAAAAGTTATTGCTAAACCATAGTGTGTGTTGTCAAGAATTTCAGAAAGTCCAAACTTTCTGAGTAATGTCTAAAGAATGGGAAAGAAATGAATCTTTTTAGCCAAAAATGTACCCCTTTAAATATCCTTTTTATTATAAAATAACATATACTTGTTGTAGAAAACTCCAAGAATATAAAACATAAAGAATAAAAGAAAATCATCCATATCATCCGTAATCTCAATCCAGAAATAACTACTTTCTCTCTCTCTTTCTATAATTTTGATTGAATAAATAATGAACAGCACTTTAATGCTAATATTATAATTTAATGCAGGAGTTGACAAATGTGACCTACCACCTGTTTTTGTAAAAGCTGTAAGCCAAGAATAGTTTTTACATTTTTAAGTTTTTGAAAAAAATTAAAAGAATGTTTCATGATGTTTGAAATTTACATGAATTCAAATTTCAGTATTCACTAATAAAGTTTTATTGGAACACAATGATATCCACTTATACACTATTTTCCGTGGTTGCTTTCACATGACAATGGCAGAGTAGTAGTTGTAAAATTGATAGTGTGGTCTACTAAGCCTAAAATATTTACTATTTGGGTCTTTACAGAAAACATTTGCTGATCCTTGATTTAACCAATCCACAATATTTTCAGCTTTTTAAAATTATTCTGCCGATTATAAATTTTTAAACTGGTATCTTGCATACAAATTTTTGCTTACTTTTCTGATTATTCTATTTAGGTATTTTCCTAAAAACAGAGTCACTGTGTCAAAGAGTGTGGATATTTTAAGCCTCCTGATGCATAATGCCAAATTTCTTTCCAGAAGGCTCAAACTAAGTTATACTCCCACCAGAAGCATATGAGAGCTGCAAAGATTTTCCTTTAACAATATTAATTCCAAACTGTCCTGCACTAAACTACTTTACGTTTAATAATAAAACAAAGTGTTAATCATGTCCAACCTTGCTAGTAATGAGAATTTTCTGGAGGAGTAATTTTCACATGCTTTAAAATGTTTATCTCTCCTTTCAATGCAGCCCTGAATCTATTCAGCTTCTGCTCTTGACACATCCTGCTGTGACACCTCATAGAACTTGCTTACTCCCCAGTCCATTGTAAATTGGAGTGTCGAATGGAGAAATCTCCATGTATATATTATGGGGGATAAGACTCATCAGAGTCTGTATCTGATTCACTGTAAATCTGAAATTAGGGCTCCTTTGTCCATCTACATGAATTTACTTGTATTTTGAATGATTGATTTGAGATCAATTCTAACCAAACCTGCCAACACTCATTTCTCCTTTGGCTGATAAATATATTTGCCTCCTGAATAGTGAAGCATGCTTAGTTTCATCCAGATGTGGGACTACGTAGGATGTAGCTGCATTTGTGAAAAGAGCCTTGTAACTCTCCATTGAACATTATTTAGTTGGAGAAGTGGGAGAATAGATAATTAGGTTTCAACATCTGAAGTCCAGATTTTACTCTCTTTAATGTGAAACTAATATACATTACATGGGGTACAATTTTGCGTTTCTTCCTATTTAAAGCTTTACTTTTGACACTGCACAAAAGTTAATGCCGATTTTGAACACTTGTTTATCAAGTTTCTGAAGATCTAATTTGACGCTAATTTAAAAATTTAATTTTTCTTTCCATAGGGAAATTTTTTTTTTTTAAAGTCAGAAACAGACACAAAATAATTTTAGCCTTGTCTTTGGCTAGTTGTCATCCAGAGAACCTCATTCCTTTGTTTAGCAACTGCTTAATGTGTTAAAGTCTCTACTGAAAATACTCTGGAACCTCTTAACTTTTCTGTAGGGAAAAAAAAAAAAAAACCCAGAATAATTCATAGGGAGACTCTAGAAGTATCCTCTTACATCCTTAGATTTCAGCAGTCACTGGATGAGAACCTTGTGGAAGGGTCTTCCTTCTAATGCCGAGCCAAGTAGACCTTATAGAATTATTGCAGTTCAGGTTTGGAAGCAGCCTGTGGACATCATCCTGTGCAGTTCTTCTCAGACACCAGCTGTGATGAGAGGTGGGACTGGGACCCTTTTAAACTTTCTTTATCAGGTACATTGTGGCTTTCTAGAATTCAGACCCCAAGGGTTTATCACACTTGAGCTTTTGGAAGGGCTGAGGGTGAAGCCCTGTCTTTCCTGTAGACAGATACTGGCAGATGACTCTTCCACAGCAGAGGGACTGCTGTGCTTTAATAACTTGGTATCTTTGACAGTCCTGCTGAGGCATTCATCCCCAATGTTTGCTGTTACATGAGGCTTCCTAAGTATGTGTTTAGCCAGGGAAAAACCTTGGCAAAGAAGAAGGGAGATATTTTCTCCCTGTTCTTTACGACAGGCTTTAAGGCAGGCGGGTGGCCTCATTTATGGAGAAGAGTTCCAGAGATAGCATCTGAGAAAAAAGTCATGCATGTTGTTAAGAAAAGGTTCTTTTCATGGGGCTCTGTGCAGTTAGACTGGGCAAAATCCATACAAACACTAAATACACACATACTCCCTCTTAATGACAATGATCAATCTATAAGGTTAGGAAAAAATAATTTTATACCCAGAACTGAAAAAGGAAGTTATGACTCTAGAAGATAGTTTATTCAATTAGCTATGATTTATAGAATGTGGAAAGTAAGAAAAAATATGCAGGTTGTAATGTACAATTGTAATTATGACTTGACTGAACTCACAGAGGTTCCAGAAATTAGAGAAGGAAAGTACCACAGACATCATTTCATCCATCATCCTAATTTTTCATATGATCTATGATGAAATATGTCTCAAATCTAATCAAAATGACCTCTATAAAACATTTGAAATAAGACAGAATTAAATTATAAGGGAATGAGTGATGAGTCATTTACCCAAAGGGGAAAAAAGCAAGTTGGATAATAAATGACTTACAGCTACAGAAAAAAATCTAGACGTAATTAATAAGAATTGTGAAACCAAACAGTATAGGATTTTTTTTTTTTCTTTTTAAAGCCAGAAGCATACTATGGATGTCTTCTCCAAGTGGTCATCCCTGACTTCCTACATGAATTATTATTCAAGGAGCTGTGCAGCACTTGAAGAAATCTCAGAGAATTGCTAAGAAAATGATTGGAATGATGAGAATATGACCTTTAAGAAAAGTTGAGGAACTGGGATTGTTATAGTTTTTAGAAAACTATGTTAACTTCAATATCTTCAAATATCTCCCATTCTCTCTCTCTCTCTCTCTCTCTCACACACACACACACACACACTCACACACACTCACCCCCCCACATCCATCTAAGAGAGCTTGTAAACAATTAATTTACTATGTATTGATATGTTAACTTCAAAATTGTAGAAACTTAACTCTTTTATCTATCCCAGCCTGTTACTAACCATTTTTATAAATAATTCAGGGACTTGTAGAATCTTTGTTGATAGACCTCTATTTCCAAGTTTTAGCCATAATTCAAGGGAAATCCAGTATTTAATATGTGCTTTCACATTAGACTCTTCAGTACAATCATAAATAAGTTAGCCAACAAAGAATATATCTTCCTTCTACTTTTGGGGATGCTTGTGTATAAATGACTTCAATATAGAGGCCAACCACCTCTTGTCTTCCTTCTTCACTGAGCTAACCAACCACAAAAAGGCATCTCTTGAAGAGTTTTGTAGGAAGAGGCCTAATGAATCATCTCTATAGCTAGTAAGAAATAAGGTAATTTCTCACTTTTATCTTATTATTTAAAATGTGAGGACAGTTGAATTTGCCTTTCAGCCCTGAGATAAAAATATAAAAAATGTGACCCAAGCCCTGGGGAACATGATTTAATTCAGTGTTCTCTTGGCCAGATGAACTTGGGACTCCGAAATTGAAAAGGAGAGAAGCCATAAAATGGAAGAATTATCTCCAAAAACTCTCTGACTACACTTCAGTGAACATTTGTGAATTTTTTTTCATCTTTATCTGTCAGTTTGGGGTCTCACATCTGGATCTAAGAACATGCCTTCAGAAATGAGACTAGCAGGTCATTCAACCAAATTAGAATCAATCAAATTTCCTTGGGCTTCTGGACTTTTAAAAGAACTTATTAAAATAGTCATTATTGATGCCAAGTCTTTTAAGTGTTGATATTTAGCATTTAAGGTTATGCATTTATGCAGGATTTAAGACACAAAAGGAATTTATGTTGATATTCTATTTTCTTAGAAGTCTTTTAGCTTCTGAATTACTTTGGGTGTTCAATTTAGAGCTCTTCTGGTTGAGAGCAACAGAAACCCAATTCAAATTAGCGGAAACAAAAAAGGGATTTATTAGCTCACATAGGGAAAAATATAGAAGTAGACCTAGTTTCAGCAATAGTGAGTTATAGGTACTCCAGTGATGTCAGTGGCTTGTTTTCTCTCTTTCTGGAGTTCTGCTTTGCTGTATTGGCTTCATTCTTAGCCAAGGTCTCTTCTAGGAAGATCTAGGCTTATGTGTTCCTTGTACTTTGCAGTCTAAGAAAATAACAAACTCTCCTTCTCTCCCTTCCAAAGTCATAGAGAGACCTCTAACTGGCCTAGTTTGGGTCATGTGTCCATCCCTAATCCAGTCCACATGGACGGTGACCTCTGCAGGTTGAGTGGCCTAGTGAGGTTATCATGGGAGCTAAAACCAAAGACCACCAGGATCACCCCTGCAAAATCATGGGCCTCTGGACTGTGATGTTTCTGGAAACAGCAGCCCAAGTCTATAGTTCAGCAGTAAGCATCTGAGATATTTCCCAATTATTTCAGGAGTAGGGCTACAAATTATTCTTCAGGGACCTGTGTAGCACTTGAAGAAATCTCAGAGGACTGCTAAGGGAATGACTGGAGTAATGAAAATGTAACCTTTAAGAAAAGGAACTGGAATTGTTCTATCTTCATAGATAGAATATATAGGTCATGTCTTCTTAGACAGAATACAATTATTATATATTACGCCTTCCATTTAACCCATCAAACTGGAGGTCTGTATAATCCAAAGACGTGGGTGAAGGAGGAGGCCCCTGTAGTTGATTCTAAAGCAGCCCTATGGAAATGGCATATCTTTCCTCCCTAGTAGCTTTTTTGTTTTGTCTACCCAGAATTCATTTCTCCTTTCTATGGTAACAGCATCCTGATTTCCCATTAGGGGCAATTTTGGCAGGGCAGTACAATTGGATCCCGTGTTCTCTCCTAATCTAAGGGGTCTGTAGGTGACCCAAACAAGGCCAATGAAACTCACTGTCCTTACACATCAGGTAGATTAATATGCAAATTGGAAAAATGTAGCTTATTTATATCTTTTCTGGTATCCTTTTAAGATGCTAAGTAGTTGCTGCTACCTGGTTTCTTCAGGTTTGCCTGGTTCCTCTTTTTCTAAACTTTGTTTTCCAGCCCTTCTCTGAGCTACTTATATATTTCCAAAGGGTTTACTTTGTGTAAATTAGGAAGAGTTTCTGTGTTTTCAACCATAGAACCCTGATTGATATCGAAATTAGGGTTAGAAGCAGGGTACTGCAAATCACAGAGCTAAACATGCAAAATTACCTAGGCAAGGGAAGATGGAAGATAGAAAAGACTCCTCTATCCAGGGCTGGGGAGTTGGTCCTTATTATTATCCAAAAAGGGAAAAGCTTGTTAAATTGTATCCTGTAGTAACTTGTGACTCAGGTCATTTAAATCTTTCAGAGACGCAGAAGGAAAATGTGAAAGTATTGCAGTTTCTTGGCTAAATCTTGTAGTCTTCAGTAGAATCCTGAACAAATTGATATACTGAAGCTGAAGCTCATTCTGAAAGGAGAGAAGGAAAAAATAGAGACTTTTTGGAGATACTTTTAAAGCCTGATACTCTGGAGCCTTGGATAGTTGGAAAAGCCACATTCACTCCCTAGTGATAAAGTTAGTGTGATCAAAACTGGCAAGGTGGGAACTACAGAAGGAAGTAAGTTTACCTTCTGGCAAAAAATCCTCTGTGACTTCTCTCTCTTCACACATGCCGTTCATTTAAGTTCTAGTTATATTTCATGTACGTAGGATCGCTAGAGGAAAGGGTGAGGATATCATAAGATGTGCTTGGAATGACCCTTCCTGCAAACCTAGAGAGAGCATTTGGGAATTGCCTCCCTTTGCAAATGGTCATTATATTAGGGTGATGTTAGTTATTTATGCCCCATATTAGATTTGATACACAGGCTAGAATCTTCATGAGGGAGGACAGGGGCTAGTTTTGTTGATAGTTACATCCCCGAAGTCTAGCCTGGGGCATGGAATAATATCAATTTATTCCATATATATATACATTGATGTTATTCTCCCCTGGTCTTGTCACACTAAGTTCTTTCATTCAAAAAATATTTGTTTATTGTTCCCATGGGAATATAATGGTAGCAGTATAGATATGGCACCTGCTCTCAATGGTACTGATTTTTACTTACTTGTAAGGCTCAGGTTCACTGTGGTAGATGGATTAAATATGCTTTCGTGGAGAACCCGAGACTTAAAATGCAGTAAGATAGCAGTAAGTTAGGCTTATTCTTCTGGAGAAGAGGAATTATTACCTTGAGCAGAGAAATTGAACCCCGAAATGTCAGGATAGAAAGCATTTCTAAGAGAGCGTTATATCAATTACAGCCAATCTTTTTGTAACATAGCACCTTCTATATTGATAGTTTGGGTATGGATGGGGCTAGATGAGACAGAGGACTGTAAAGGAAATGAAGAACTTTGTTTTAGCACTTCTGTTCTCATTTTTTGGTCTACAACTTAAATCTCTGTTATTGAGGAAGAAGAAGCAATATTGTAGATTTGGGTACAATAATGTTCTAAAACAATAATTGAGAAGTTTAACTTGGTAAACATATACATTTTTCCTAATTTGTAAATTTAAAAATTTAGATGCAAGTTTTACAGGCATATAGTAATTTAACAACATTAATCACATTAATAAAACATACTACCTTAATCAAAATGAATAATAGCTCAGGAAATTTAGACCTTGCTAGAACATCTGGGTTTATGGTCACTGTATTAGTTTTCTGTTGTTGCATAACAAATTACCACAAATTTAGCAGCTTAAAACATCACGAATGATTTATATCACAGTTTCTGTAGATTAGAAGTCTGGGCGTAGTGATGCTGGATTCTCTGCTCAGGGTATCATTGAGCTGAAATCAAGGCGTTGGCTAGGGCTGAGGTTCTCATCTAGGCTCACGGTCATCTTCCAAGCTCACTGGTTGGTGACAGAATTCATTTTCTTGTGGTTGTACAACTGAGGTCTCTGTTTTCCTTCTAGCTGTCAGCCTGTGACAGTTCTCAGATCCTAGAGGCTGCCCATAGTTCCTTGCTGTGTGGCCTCCGTAGGCGGTTCACAACATGGATGTTTTCTTCTAGGCCAGCCTAAGCATGTCTCTCTAACTTCTTCTATGAGAAAAACTCTCTGCTTTTAAAGGATTCAGGTGATCAGGTCAAACCCATCCATACAGACTCCCTGTCTGAATGTTAATTGATTTTGGACCTTAATTACATCTGCAAAATCCTTTCACAGCAGTTACCTAGATTAGTTTTTTAACTTTTTCTTTTTAATTAAGGCAATTGTCTCAAACGATGCTATCTACGAATATTTCCTTAGGTATGTATGTGCTACATGGCATATTTTGGGGTTGGGGATGATGAATTCAAACAATGATTGTGCAGACATGTTTAAAAAAATTGTGAATTGAAAGGAATGTTCTACAGTTCCATTAAAAACAGTGCGTTTTATATCTCCTTGTTTTCTGTAACATCTTTATTGACACTAATTCATGCATCATAAAAATTTACCCATTTCAAGTGTATAAATCAGTGTTTTAAAATTGAGATATAATTCATATACCATACAATTTACTAAAGTGAACAATTCAGTAGTTTTTAGTATATTTAAAATTGTGCAACATTACCACTAATTCCAGAACATTTTCATCTTCCCCAGAGTAAACCCTATTCCCCACTAGCAGTCACTCCTGTTTCCCCCCACCCCCATCCTCTGGCAATTACTAGTCTACTTCATGTCTGTGTGGATTTGCCTATTCTCAACATTTTACATAGAATCAAACAATATGTGGCTTTTGTGACTGGCTTCTTTCACGTAACACATCTCAAGGTTCATTCGTGTTTTATTTTGTAGCATTTCATTTCTTTTTATGGAAGATTAATACTCCATTGTATGGATATACTGTATTTTGTTTGTCCATTTATTAGCTGATGGAAAGTTAGGTCGTTACCACCTTTGACTATTATGAATAATGTTGCTATAAACATTCATATACAAGTGTTTGTGTGGGTATATGTTTTCAAATCTCTTTGCTATATACTTAAGAGTGAAATTCCAGGTCATATGTTAACTCTACATTTAACATTTTAAGGAAAGGCCAAACTGTTTTCCAAAGTGGCTGAACCATTTTTACAATCCCACTAGGAATGTAAGAGTGTTCCAATTTCCCCACAACCTCCCTAACACTTATTGTTTGTCTTTTTGATTTTAGTCATCATAGTGAGTGTGAAGTATATCTGCTTGTGGTTTTGATTTGCATTTCCCTAATGGCTAATGATGTGCATTCATTCATGTGCTTATTGGTCATTACTATATCTTCTTTGGATAACTGTTTATTTAAATTCTTTACCCATTTTTAAGTGGGTTGTCTTTTTCTTGTTGAACTGTAACTTATTTAATATATTCTAGATGTAAGAATCTTATTGGATATATAATTTGCAAATATTTTCTTTCAGTTTGTGGGCTGTCTTTTCACTTCCTAAATAATGTTGAAGTAAAACATTTTTGATTTTGATGAAGTACAACATTTTTTCTTTAATTGCTTGTGCTTATGGTATCATATCTAAGAATGCATTGCCAAATCCAAGGCAATTTAGTATCATATTTGTATAACAATATACTCTAACATGAATAAATGAGGAAATTTGAGAAATGATGACCATTCCAGGATGCATGTATCAGACCCAAATTCAGTGAGATTCAGTTATTGAAGGAAGGCATTTCTTTGTGGAAGTTCTACCCTGAGAAGACATTATCACATTCAGTTAGCCAATATTTATTGAGTACCTTGTACATTCCAGGCATTGTTCTAGGTTCAGAGGATAAAGCTGAGAACAAGACCAATTCCCTGCTCTCATAGAGCATATCTTGAGTTAGACATGAAATACAAGAGCAACAAACATAATAAAATTTCAAATAGCAACAAGTGGTCTGTTGAAAACAAAGTGGGGGTGGGTGGGAATGGATGTGGAAGGTTCCATTTGGATAGGGTGTGCAGGAAGGACTCACTGAAAGTGACATTTGAGTAGAGACCTGAATTAAGAGAAGCAGACCACTATGATAAGGTTGGGACAAAGCTTTAAGGCAGAAGAAATACCAAGTGAGATGAGGACACACTGGTGTGTATAAGAGAGAGCAAGCAGGTCCTCTGTGAGTGTGTGTGTGTGTGTGTGTGTGTGTGTGTGTGTGGGCGGGGGGAGTAGGGTAGGGGGTGAAGCAGAGTGATTAAGGGGGAGAGTGACAGGTGAGAGCCTGCAGAGAGCTATTGGGGTTCTAAGCACATGAATGTTAAAGAACTCTCTGGCTGCTCTGTGAGGAATGGACTCAAAGGGGCAAAGCACAGAGCATCCTTTTATTGTCATAAAGCAGTCACCTTATTCCCAGGCTTCCCCTCAGCTCCTAACTGCTCAAAGGTAACCCTACCTGCCTAGTTGAAAGTGAACTCCCCTCAGGTTTTCTGGCATTTATTACCTTCAGTTAAAGGCAAGGCACACCAGTCTGCAGAGACTGACGGTGAAGCCCGGGAGGCGGGAGTTCTCCTCGCTCAAGAGAGGAAGGCCTCTTTTGCTCAGGGCAGGCGATGCTCCCCAGGTGTCGCCTCCTTTAGTGCTGCCCTTTCAACCTCCGAGTTGCCTCTCTCTTTCCTGCTTTCCTGGTAGTTCCTCATTCTGCCTCTCCCCGCGCGCGGTTCCCTTCTCCCCCCTCACTTTCAATCCCCAATCGTGCATTTTCTGATCCTCGCAAGATTTGAACTGAGTATGTTTCTACCAGGGTTACACTAGCAGTTCGCCCTTCAAGATTCAGATCCAAAACCCACCCTCTGGCCTTCGGCCCGGAAAGGGGGCGGGTGGGGAGCGCGAACCTTATCTCCCGGGCTCCGCCTCCAGGGGGCCGACAGCGACTTTCCGAGCCGCAGCGCTCGGCACTGGCCGCTGCAGGGAGACCGGACTCGAGGCGGAGGGCCGCCAACCCCTGTCAGCCCAGGTTTTGCCCCGGTTGGGCTTGTCAGTACCTGGGACACCCCTGTTTCCCTGGCGCAACACCCAGCTGGCTGCGACAGTAACCCCGAGCCTGCATGCCGCACCAGGTAAGGCGACACCACCTACTCCCCTCTCCCTGCCAGAATGGCACCTCGGGGGCCTAAGGGCTGGTCTTCGAGGGGCTGTAATGTGGCATTTTTAGGTGTCCAAGGGGGCATGCAATTTTCTCTTTGCGCCAAGGCAGTTGGTGAATTCTGCACGCAGGCTGGAGGCTGAGAAGTCAGTGTTTGTCTTGCAAAGTTGGTGTTAATGAATTTTGGGAGGTTCTCTGTCTCTGAGAACGATAAAGTGTTCTGCTTTTATCTTTTTGGAAGGGTCTCTAGAGTCCACACGTGGCGTGCCTGCCAGCGTGACAGTGAGCGCACAGAGCCATGGGTCTGGGGCTGCGTGGGGAGGATCAGAGGCTCTTTAAGGTTGCTGCACAGTAGACTCACTCCTAGAACTTTAAAAAATTCAGAACTTCAGCAGCATCCCCGACCAATTACTCGGAATCTCTGGGGATAGGACTTTGGGCACCAACAGTTTAAACAACAGTTCTCAGGTGAATCGAATATTCAGTGGAGTTTAGGAATCAGTGAGTTAGAACAGTGATTCTCTAAGAGCAACAGCTGCATTACCTGGAAACTTTTAGAAATGCAAAATTTAGGGCTCTGGCTCCACCCTGGGCCTACTGAACCTGAAACCCTGAGGTTGGGTTCCGGTGGTCTGTTTGAATGAGGCTTCCAGGTGATGCTAGGGCTTGCTCAAGTTTGAGAACTATTGTGTTGGATCTCAGTCAGGGAAGACACCTGCAAATCCCCCTCCACAGAGAGGGAAGGAGATAGACCATTTTTCAGAAAAACTTAGATATTTATCAGTAGGGTTTTGCCCATGTTAAAAAACATACTGTGGACTTTGGAGGATCCTATGAAGGGTAGAGACTTAAGGATCCTCTTGAGTAATTTTTACATAGTAGAATTTTTGTACTTGCTGTAGGAGAGAATAGGAATTGTTCCTTTTCTAAGAGTTGAAATGAAGCCAAGGAAGAACTATACCTAAGAGTCTTCCAGCTGTACTAACATGAATATTTGACCCCTGATGAGATGATCCTGGATCAGCACTGTCATCAGTGCAGGCTACAGGAATCATATGCAGTACTTTTTTTTCCCTAAAGCAGTTGGGGGTTTAAGGGATTCATGTCAACTCTCCTGAGTGACAAGGGATTCAGCATTGCAGGTCTCTGGATTGTTGAAGTGAACCCTTTTAAAAAAATTTTTATAGAGATCCGAGATTTCAAAATTTTGGCTAAAACAGTCCCAGCTGTTCCTAAGCCATTAGTACAAAAATAGAATGACTTTGCAAATGGGCTTAAATGGATTAGAAATCCGACATTGGATAAGAAAATCTAGAATAGGCAAGACTCCAGTCCTAGCACATGTGTGCTGCAGTGACCACAGTGATGCTGACTGTACCAAGACTTTCTGTACAGAGAATGTTTATTTTCCAAGCTGCTATTTTCTGTGCCAATTTGTGCCTGAAGTATATAGAGTTGTTTAGGGACAGGAACTAAGCGTGTGCTTAGAGAACTGGGGGTAATATAGGTAGTGGTTAGGAATAGAAGCCTTGGGCTGAGGCACACCTGGGTTCAAGACCTGCTCTTCTGTTTCTCTGTGCCCTTGGACAGTTGCATAACTTCTCCGAGCCTCACTTTCCTCATCTGTAAAATGGGGACTGTAGTAGTACTATAGTTACCTCACAATTCATATTGTCAGAGTTAAGTGAAATAATGCTTCTAAAGTGTCTAGCATAGTAAATTAAATATTTGTTAATCCAAAATACAAATGCATGTACACACACAAACCAAAAAACAAGAACCTAATCCCCAAACACCTTAAAATGAAAGATAGTTTATTGCAGGGTTAGATTTTATATGTATATGCCAACTGCACCCTCAGAATTAACCAAAATTTTTCTTGTTATCAGAATGTGAACATATAGACATCCTCAAATTATCTTCATAATTTTATCACATGTTTTACATGGAACTTTCTAGAAAAATTTTTAGTAGGCTAGCTTCAAATGAATAGCCTAGTTTTTATCTAGCCACTGGCAGTGGTGATGGATTACACTGTCTGGTGGGCTTTATAATCTATTAACATTCACATTTAAATAGCCTTAAAATCTGGCTCTTCCGAATACCATTCTTTATAGAAGAAAATTCAAATGGTGAGAGAGAATCTAAAAGTGGTGCAGTATGGTCTCCAAGAGAACCAGTTTAGAAGTACTATTTGGTGTTTCTTAAGTTCTTGACAGAGAGCATAAAGGAAACCCTATCCAGTTACATCATGGTTTGTTCAAGAAAATATAAGAGAAAGCAAATTGAGGACACAGAGCAAGGACAAGCCTAAACTGGCAAAAAGGATAGGTGAAGTAATTTAAGAGTCCTTTTCTTCTTTAACTGCAAGAATTTCAAAATGCTTCAAACCAAACACAGACACACACACACACACACACTCAATTCCTTTCACATTATTTGATTGGAACCAATCTGTATGATCCCCTTAGGACCAAATAATTATGGTAAAAACTATTTATGGTATTAAGTCCAAAAATGATGCCAAATGATTCTGTTCTTTGAAATTAATCTTGATTCTCTTTAATTTTAGTGATAAGTTAAATGTTAGATTTTTAAACTAAGAATAACTTTTTTATGACTCAACTGGCATCTTTAAATGCAAGGGGTTATAACTTGCCTGTAAACAATTTCATGTGACTTCCGTAAGACTAAACATAAAGCAAGTTCCAGCACATGAGCATCTTGGTAACTCTTTCATTCAGGAAATCAGGCCTTCATTAGGATACTTTTAACATTACAATTTAGTGTTACTGAATTGAATAGAATTAGACTTTAATGTTATTAAGTTAAATGTAATTACAATTTGTTGTAAGCAGGTTTTCTATTTGAGTCCCTAGGGAATGAGGAGTAGCTGTGGGGAAGAGAAAGGAAGATCAGAGGTACATCTCTTCATGAGAAATATGAAGGCTTGTGGAAGCAAATTCAAACTCTCAGTAATCAAATTGTATGTTCTGGATAATTTAACTGAAGAACTGAGAAAATGTGTGATGTTGCAATTGGGAGTGACAGCAGTGAGTGGCCAATTAGGAATGATCAATATTGCAATGTCTTGCAGCGGCTTTGTGATTCTCCACTTACAGACATAGGGTCCAGAGCAGAAATAATCATAAAGAAGTTAGCTTAATTGCATTTGGTTTACATAACCTGGCTCACTTAGAAAGGTTTTGATGAGAGTTACCTGGCATTCATTTAAGTTCATTTTCAGGGCTCTCTTTGTTCCATAGTGGATGGTTTTTCTATTAAGGCCAATCTTCAAACTCTTGTGAGTAAAACACATCACAGGAAATGGATACACGTTTTTATTTTGTGTTTATTATTTTTGGATTATATTTCTCAGCATGCGATAGTAATTCTTTAGCTTGATTCATTATCATTCATGTAATGTTTGAATTACATGAATTCATGTAATGTTGAAATGTTTATTTCTGGCATGTGGTCCAGTCTCACAGAAAAAAAATTGACCATGGAGGCTGAATTCCCCAACTTTCTGCATAGACTCATGGTTAAAGACACTCACTCCTCAGCCGGACTGCCTAGCCTTGAATCCTGGCCCTATCATTTTCTAGTTGTTTGAGCTCAGATAAGTCACATAATCATTTTTTGCTTCTGTTTCCTAATTAGTAAAGTTGGGGTAATAGACTACCTCAGTGGGGTTGTTGTGAGGAGTAAATGAGTCAACATATGTCAAGTTCTTAGCACAGCGCCTGGCTCATAGTAAATGCTTAATAAGAATTTGCTGTTGTTACACTTTGGAAATTAATGAATGGTTTAAGCTGAAGCTCTCTTTTAAAGCTCTCTTTTCTGTTTTCTCACCTCTGAAATTGAGATCCTAAAAAGAAAATAGTAATTTAGGTTACTAATATAAATGTTCATTGTATGGTTTTTCTGTTTTATATAGTGGGAGAATTTGTTTCAGAATAAGTGCTTCAAGTTTCTCAGAAAGCACAAGATTTTGAAGCACATTTCTAAAAGGTCCCAGTTGATGCTGCTCTGGCTGGCCAAGAGACCACACTTAGAGAATCACTGCTTTGACTCACTGGTTCCCAAACTTGCCTGCATGTTGGAATCACCCAAGAACAGTTTTTTATCTTGGGTTAGAATGCTTAGAATTTGCGAAAAGGAGTAAAGTAATTACGTCCTTTGTAAAGAGGGGCCCTGTAACATGTGTACACATTAAATATATTCATGGGATTTCCATGTACTCATAGAATTTTTAGAATGGTAAGGGATTTTGGAATTTGTTTAAGTGAAGGAAACAGAGGCTTGGAGACATCATTCTTAGCCAAGGGCTCATGACCAGTTAGTGGTGACACTGGATAACAACTCAGATTTCCTGTGTTTTACTCTTCCTGTGTCTTTACTCTTTACATTTTTTATTCAACTATCTTGCTTTCTGAGAAATCGAGTAATGTCAGCAAAGAGGCATATAACCCAAGCTATAGTATGCCATTAGTTATGTCTGTCCACTTATCCCAGTTTGATTTCAGGGATATTTATTTAAAATATTTCTTTAATTAAAAAGCGCTCAAAAACAATATGTTTACAATGCCAAGAAAATAAATCTATGGCTATTAGTTGTGAAAAGGATGATTTTTTTCACCTTTGTCTTTCGAAAGGATTCAATTTAGTTTTTTCTCTTTGTTGTTTCTTTGGCATTTTGGTTTTTACTAATGAAACACTCAGAGATATCTTTGAAAGTTTCAGGAAACATTGACAGTTTTCTCAAGTCCAAGTTTGGTGACCTTCTGGGAATCCTGCCAGTTGCTTGTGTTTAATTCAATGCTTAATTTTTGTTTGGACTTGTTTTGTTTTGATCTAGGTCAATTTAGCCATGATTGCAGTGGTATGTTACCCATTAACTGTTTCTTTGTATAGTTATTGGTGTCAAGGAAAGATTAAGGACCAAGATTTCCTTTTTATTTACTCAAAGTGAAAAGAACTTCTAGTGAAGTTTGAGCTTTATAGAAAGTTTGTTCTTTTAAAAATATTCTTTAGAAATTTAGTGTTTTATGTTTATTATGTAACAGGGGTAGATAAACACTCAAAATATATGAATTATGTTTTTATGGTAACTTTAAAATCCATAGGTGATTCAATGATTAAAATAACTTATTAAAATATAATTTTAAAATTTTTAAAATCTTGTTGTGTGCATATTTTGCTGCTTTATTAGGAAGGCAGAATTCGATTTCATTTATAGGTTGTGTCTGGGCACATGTTTTCTAGCAGTACCCAGAAGATAGAATATTAAAGATGAAACAGGGAGGAACATTCCTTGTAAGTGTTCAGCCATTCATCAAATAGCTATTAAATGCCTACCACATGCTTGACTATCCTAGGTAAAGAGGATTCAGACAAAAAGTTGCTCAGACAAAAAGTTGCTAAGTTCAGTTTAGTGAGTCTATTAATAGCCAATTTGCAGGCTTCTTTTTTTTTAAATGGAAAACTTCCTTTAATTTATTATGTAATGATACCATTTGTAAATATCATGAACTAAAAAAATGTGTAAGGCAAAAATAGTTCTAATTTAACTTAGAAAATCAAGCATAGTATCACTTATTTTCTTCTCAGCTTTTGATTCTCATTTGACATAATACTATGTATCATCTTTAGAAAAGGTTCAATATGATTTGAAGTAATATCTTGGCAGGAAGTGGATAGATCATCCCGGAGAGAAGCATTGTGGAGAAGATAAATGCAGGCGCCTCTCCACTATTTCGCTGTAGACTATCACCCTTTCTCTTTGGCAGTTTGCCTTTTGATCATCTTACAGCTCCTTTACTTTTCTCTCTCTGTTCACATCCCTTGTTTGCTAGCAACTCTGGGCTCAGGTTTGGAATGAGAAAGTGAAATATTAACCGGGGAGCAGGGCTGACATGTCTCTTAGCTTGGTCTGCTAAAAAAAGAATACCACAGACCAGATGGCTTAAACAATAGAAGTTTATTTGTTGTGGTTCTGGAGGCTGGGGAGTCCATGATTAAGGCGCTGGCCAGTTCAGTTCCTGATGAGGGCTCTCTTCCTGGATTACAGATAGTGGTCTTCTTGCTGTGTCCTCACATGGTGAGAGAGAAAGCAAACTCTCTGGTCTTATAAAAACACTACTCATCCTGAGGGCTCCACTCTTATGATCTAATTACCTTCCAAAAGCCCCATCTCCAAATACAATCATATTAGGGGTTAACGCTTCAACATATGAATTTTGGGAGGGTACCTTTTGGTTCATGGCAACATAATTGTCCTAACTAGAGTGGTACAAGTATAGGCAGAGTTCCTACTTGGATCCCTGCATGATGAGGAGGAAGCAGGGCTGAATAGCAAAAGTGAGATGTGGTATAGTATATCCTTTAGGAAATTAGCCTACTGAGAAATGTAGAATTCATTTATTTCTAATATTTCTATTGACATCTACCTTAGTTCATTTTGTACTGCTGTATCAAGATACCTGAGACTGGGTAATTTATAAAGGACAGAAATTTATTTTCCTCACAATTCTGGAGGGTGTAAAGTCCAAGATCAAGGCATTGGCAGGGTTGGTTGTCTGCTAAGGGCTGCTCTCCGCTTCCAAGATGGTACCTTGTTGCTGTATCCTCTGGAGGGGAGAAATGTTGTGTTCTCATGTGGTGGAAGGAGGAAGGTGGGGGTGGGAGGGCAAGCTAACTGAAAGCTTCCTGAAGCCTCTTTTATAAGGGCTTTACCCCCATTCATGAGTGAGGAGCCCTTATGGCCAAATCACCTTTTAACAGCCCTATCTCTTAATGGGGACAGTGTGAAAAAGCTTAGAAGCATAAAAGTAAGGAGAAATTGCTACTTATAATAATAACTAATTTGAGGTAATTTTAGTAATGTTTATCTTCCAGTAAATCAGAATCAATTATTTTTAGACTACACATCTCAGAACACTGGAGGAAGTGTGAATATTTTTGATCTCTGATTCATTCTAATTTTGTTAATTAAATGAATGGGTGACCAGTTACCTCTGTAGAATAGTTAGAGGCATTTGTATATGTGTATTTCCTTAACTGTGCCTCTAAATATTTTTAATTTTTAGCTGGATGGTGTAATTTCACATTGGACAATTTTTGGCAAGACCTGTTACAGTATTAAACACTGAGCTTGAATAAGTCAATAAGTTTGTGCATTTTAAATGTTTCTATACCATTTTGGATATGGTTGCTAAGTTGAATTCCAAATCTTCCTTCCAGTAACCTGCCATATTTTTAAGCTTTGGGCCTAAAACAGCCTAAGTAAGATTAGAGAAGCAATTATAATTTTACATTTTCAAACTTGATTTGAATACTAATGACTTAATTTAAAAAATAAATGTATGTATGCATTCAGCCTTACCTACTCTTCCATCTTATCCCCAAGGATTAGCATTTATCATAAAGTTAGTTGAAGAAAAAATTTTTTCTTTTTTTTCTTTCATTGTTTTAGTATTGCCAATCCTTAGATAATGCAAACTTTTCTTACCCAAGGGGGAATCCTCAGGTAATCAACTATGTAGAGCTGCACGCTTTCCAGACTGCAGTGAAGAAGACATGTAGCCCTTGTTCTCTAGAATGCAAGACTTTGCTATTACTGTAGATTCTAGATAATTTCAAATGTTAGATTTTTTTCCTTTGAAATCTTTCCTCTCTTGGGATTTCTATTTTCTCATCTATTGATATGTTCTCAGATAAAACGGGAAAGGAAAAGACATACTTCACTATTTTCAAAACCTGCAAGAATGGGTTCCAGTTTTTGGATCCATTATTCTCAATAGGGAGTTGGGAAGTTTTAAATGGAAAAATACAGACATTTTGATATAGTAGGGTGGGGGTGGGGGGCTGGGAGCTCCTTGTGTCCTCCCAGGGCATTCATGTGCACCTCTAGAAACTCCCAAGCAAGCCATTACTGTATATTTCATCACTTTCATAGTGAGGAGATGTTGTTAATTGTAAAACTATTGAATATGTGCTATATGAAAAGCAGGAAAAGCATTGAGCAACTTTAATTTCAGTGGCCACTAGGTACTTAGTAGTTTGAGGAAAGTGGTGACCCCAGGTTGCTTATGATACAGTTGTGAGATGGACTATTTCATATATAATTTTTAGAAAACAAAATATTAATAATACTCTGTATAATTGAGCTCCAAATGGTTTAATACCATAGATAAACTCAATAAAAGATATGGTCTATTTTTATCATGATTTGCTTCACAGAGTAGGTGGTACTTGAACTGGCCTCTTGAAGCATGGTTCAGTTGGGACAAACGGCTCAGTTTAGACACCGCTCTAGTCAACGTAAATCACAGGGCTGTAAAATATTTTACAAATAATTGTTGTTTGCTACAAATATTGTTTATACCAACAATACTTGATGCTTTAACCCCTCCCAATAGAATATGTATTGAGCACACTAGCCAATGCCAGATACTTCCAATGGTGGGAAATTTTCAGTTTCAGGGAAATCTCCATGTATTAAAAACATTTTCCTTAAATTAAACTGAAAATTTCCTCCTTGAAGTTTCCAGGCTTTAAACCTAATTCTGTACAGAATTAGAAACAAGTCTCATTTCTTTTTCCACGTGGTCAGTATTTGAAGACAGCTAATTTGCTCCAGGTGGAACATCATATTCTAAAACCACTTCTTTTTTGAGATGGTTTGTAGTTGTATCTCTACTCTGGTCAGCCTTCCCTGGACACATTCAGTTTTGATTCTCTCCGGCCATTGGTTGCGGAATAAAAAGGATGTAGCCCTGTTCTTTTCTTACTGTAGCCCAAGAGCAAACTAACTCTTGACAGCTGGTTTATACTAATTATTTCAATTTACCATCTGCTGAGACCTTCCAGTGATCCCCAACCTTATTGACACCAGGGACCATTTCATGGAAGATAATTTTTCCATGGACTGGGGCACAGGGTGGGAGAATGGTTTCAGGATGATTCAAGAACATTGCATTTATTGTGTACTTTATTTCTATTATTATTACATTGTAATATATAATGGAATAATTATACAACTCACCATAGGTTGGGGACCCCTGTTTTGGTCTACTCAGACATGATGCTGTTAAGCCAACTTATTCCTATTGAGCATTTTACATTACAGATTTTGGATCCCAGACTTTTGTGTTTCTTTTGAAATTTATCTGGTTGCAGTTGGTCTATTGTTTATCCAATTGAGATATCTTTTCATTCAAAGTCTTTCATTCAATCAGTTAGGCATCTTTCCGAGGTTCGTTTTGTGTGGAAATTTGATTTTCAAGCCATCATTGCAGTTATTCAAGTTACGAATAATAGGATGAACCAGATAGGGCAAAGGGCAGAAATCTAAAACATATCACTGGAACCCTCCTACCAGGCTGACATCAGGTGTTAACACCCTAATTAAGGAGCCATGTAATTAGTTTTATATCCAGCTTACATTTTTGAAATCTCATGAGCATTGTATTCTCCTAATGTCAGCCTAGTGTTCCCATCAAAGATGTACAGGTTAGTTTAATATGATTTATTTTTGCGACGTAGCAAGCATTGCAGTGTTCAGTGACTCATTCCTTTTGTAAATTTTGTAAGTTCTCACAAATAGGAGTGAAGTTGAGAATATTTAACAATTAGAAAGGCTAACCATCAACCAGTCAGAACAGGTGTGCATACACAATCTGCATAGCAGCACTGCCTTGTACCTGCTGATCACAATATTTTTTAACCCTCAGGCTCATGAGTTTACTGGAGGTATATATGTTCTTGATATTCATAGCTATTTCTGTTCCCTTTTGCTTCTGTTTCTTTATTACATACAGATTACTTTACACCAAGTTTATGATGTTTATTACCTAGACTCTGAGCACTAATCTGTAAGTAAAAAATTAAGGTATGTTTTGAGAAAAAGGTTTAGAACTAGGAAAAAAACATGGCTCATTCAACGGACTTGATATAACATGCCTGATGGGAATGGAGGGTTTAACATGCAGAGAAGTAGGGAGTAAAATATTTCAGTATGTAGGAGCTGGAATCCTTGAGTGGAAGTTGTGACTGTAGCTGTGGAGGATGTTGTGTTTTGTGGCTGAGGGGTAGTAGTCAGTTGGCTGAGAACACATTTGTCAAAAGCGTGCCAAAAGGAAAAAGCCCAAAAGAAGATGACCGATCAAGAGAAAGGATAACTTTCAAGAGGTGAATATGAAAACTCATGAGAAGAGTGATTCTCACGGAGTGGGTGATCTTAACCAGAGGGAGGTACAGGAGAGAAGTGTGGGAGTGTGGATGAGGGAGCCACTGATTTGAGAAATGACATCGTTTCTCTGCAGGTGAGCGTATACATTATTGATGGGGATGGAAGTGCCGTTTTACTGTATTTTAGAAAAAAATGAATAATGAGCTTTTGAAGCTGTAAGAGGTGTATAATAATTGCTTGGGAAGTATGGTGAATGGAGGACAATAGGGAAATATCTAGAAAGGGGATTTAAGGAAGATTTAAGGAAAGAAACTTGTCCTTTCTGCCCTTCTAGTTACCATTCCAGTTTTGCTATTATACTATAATAAAATATTCCTTTATTTAAAGAAAATAACTAATATGTTGGCGCTAATGTACAATTCCCCCTTAAGTACTATACGTTGCTTGGAAAAATCCTTGTAGCTCAATTATTCAAGTGCTGATCAGTTTGCGGAATATGAGCCAAGCAAAAATATAAAGATTTGTTCCCTTCCAACTTTGAAAAACTCATTCTTAGCCATCTCTAAATATGTGAAGGAAGAGGGATTTTGAATATAAAGAAAAAGGAGGAGGCTAGGTATAAGAACTCACTGAAGAAGCATGGAAATCTGTCTATAGATCATTGTGAATGGATTTCAAATAAATCTTTCCAAACATATCATACTTTAGGAAGGCTATCCTTGTACTTTAGCCTTTTTCAATACCTGAGCTAGTGCTTTCTTCTCCCATAAATTCTGCCTTGTTCTTGTTTTACAAGTTGGTATTTTTATTAATAAAAATACTGAGAGGAATGACAAAGATTTGTTATGTATTATTTAGGCTTTCAACTTATTAATAGAGGTCCTACATTTTATGGGGAAGCATAGTGTCTGACGTAAGGAGGTCATAACTGTTGACTGGTGTGCGTGTTCTTCAAAAGTGTTTCTGTTGAGCTGGACAAGATAAATCAATTCCCATGTCGCCAGCATGACTTTCTTTTTCTGCGTCATGGCCTGAGGATATGAGAATCTGAGGTTCACTTGTTTGGGGTCTATCACTTAGATTATCAATCTGACTGCCTCTCTATTCCTTTTATTTTTAGGGGGAATACCCTAGAGGTGTTTATTACCATACTATTTGTATAAGTAAAATGCTGAAAACATCCTAAATGTGCACAATTAAAAGTTGCATTTTGCATTGATTATGAAATGGCATTAAAGATCATGTTTAATAATAAATTTATCTTTAGATATAATAAAATACGGAAAATAAACAATGGATGTAGTTTCATAAATTATTTCTTAGCAAATTCATCTTTTGTAAATATGAAATGTTCATTTCTTAGTCCTGTTTAATGCTTTTGCCTTGAATTATATTTTATATATTACATCTGTTTTCTTTTATTAGCATTTTCCTAGTAAATTATTTTTATGCCCCTTTATTTTCAACATTTGCTGTCACTGAGTTTAAGGTGGGTTTCTTGTAAATAGCATATAGTCAGATTTGAAAAAAACACAATCCGTAATTTTTCTGAATTCTAAATAGCCCATTAAACTTTATTATGATTGATTGCTAATATGTTTGGACTCTTCCCTTGCAGTTTACGTTATGTTTTCTGCTTTCACCATGCTTTGTTGTTCTTTATTATAATTACTACTACTATTTTTTCTGTCTTTGTTTGGAATTAATTGTTTCATTTTTTTCTACCAGTTATCTCTGGAAGTTATAATCTTATTTATATAACAGTGGTTACCATTACATTTGTATGTATCAATTAAAATATATTTTCCCACTAATAGCTGGTTGGTATACCCGCTAAGCCAATTTATTTACTGTGTTTAAATGATTTGTATCACTTTCACTGCCCCACCCATGCCTTTCAACCCACCCACCTCCCAGTTGGAGAGCTCATATTTTATTTCTAGAATGTTGTTAACTTTTTTTTGCAGTAACAAATTTTGACTGAAGTTTATTTTGGGGAAGGTGTTGGAGGAGGGTGGCAAATTTGTTAATTTTGTAAAAAATTTCTGTCTCACACATAGCTCTTAGTTTTTATCTTCTAATAATTCTTTCAGAGAAGGCAAATAGATAGTAAATTTTTGAGTTCTTTAATGTTCATATGTTTAAAATATTAAAAAAATGAATATTTCCTTGCTTAGATCTAAAATTATTTTCCTGTAGAACATTGAAGATTTTGATCCATTGTTTTTTAGCTTCACTTTTGTATGTGAAGTCTCTAGACAATCTACATTTCATTTCTTTTTAGGTATCCAGTCCACATCCTCCCCTCCAGAAACTCTTAGGATTTTTTGCTTTACTGCTTGAATTATGGTTTTTCACCAAAACACGACTGAAAGAGGCCTTTTTTTTGACCATTCAAGCAGCTTAGTATTTGTGAGACCCTTTCAGATGAAGATTCAAATCTTTATTTAGCACTGAGAACTTTGCCTTTACCTTTTCTCTCATTATTTCTCCATATGTCTCTTTTTAGTTTTTCTTTCTGAAAATTCTTTTTAAATACTTTGTAAAATCTGTATCCTTTTACATTGTAATGTGGTAGAATTCTTCAACTTGATTTTCCATCTAGCTACTTCTGTCTTCAACTATGTCCATCATTAAGTTTTTAATTTTCTAAGATACTAATTTGTTCTTTCCTTTTTTATTCATTAATTTTCTTACATGTATCTCTAAATATATTAATTACATTTAAATGAGTTGTCTTCTTTTTGCTGTTATTAACTCTGTTTCTATGGGTGTTACTGTATTTGCTGAGTTTGTGGTCTTCTTCCATGATGCTGGTTTTTATTGAATATTTGTTCACTTTTATTTGTATGCCCATCTTTGTGTTTGTAATCTTGTATTTAATACTATATGGATTTTTTTTTTCTGTTTACTATAGCTTACCCCCAATGATTGTGGAGTTGGACAGTGTACATGTGTCTTATCTTTTGGACATGGCTACTTCATGCTTCTCTTGGGTTGTGCATAATGTCTAAGAGGCCACTCTTCTGTATTTATGTCAACCATTTCCTTCTCAGTCTGAGAAGCATCTACCTCTGTCAGGGTACTTTTCCTCCTGCTGCTCTCAGAATCCTTTTTCTTCCAGCTCTGAGTAATATTGTTCCTCTGATCTTCCCTATAAAAATGGTACAATTCCCAGCAATACAGGCCATGGAATTAGGGAGGTATCATGTTCAGTGTTAATCTGACAATATTCTAAAGTACCTGTAACTGTAGAAAGGAAGAAAAGTCATTTTGTGTTCTGCTTTATTATTTCTACTCTAAAGTGAACATTTTGGACCAAACTATGTGGACAGCCATTATTGCTCCCTTGGACCATTGGCTAGTGTGGCTCTGGGTATGTTTGCAATTCCTTCTGAAAAGCATTTGGATGATGTAGTAAAATAAGAGCATCTCCTTTTGGATAAAGTCAGACTTATTATAATTCTGAGACTGTACTTGGCACTTGTTTGAGAAATGTCTGTTTTCCAGGATGAACAAAGTCCAGTACAGCTGTTTCTGCTTTGGACTATTGAGTCTGAAAGTCTCTATAATAGCACGTAACCAGCTGACTTTGGAGTGAGCAATGAGGCATGAGAGTTTCCCACCTCATGAGCTTCTTGCTTTGCAGCAGGCAAATTTGAAAATAATAATACTATCTTAAGTTTATATAGAATGATACATTTTAGGGCTCCTTTATGCAAAAATTTTTATAAGTATTTAATGGAAGAATCAACACCTATAAATCAGTTTCTTTATCACACTAGTCTAACACAGCAGAGGTTTAAAAATATCTTTTTAAACATTGCATACTGTTCTTGTTTTCCAAGGTGTGAACCAAAATATTTACAAACTGGAATGTTTTCTAGTTCTTTTGAGTTGGTTTTTTCTACGATGTTTTCGTTATTTACTCAGTCTGTAGTACAGTATTGTCAATTTCCAGAATGGCAGGTGTAGTTTTATTCAAATAAAAGAATCAAATACATTCCAATGCCCAAGTGTGCATTTCCCCACTACTCTCTACCATTTAAGACTATCTGTACTAGTTCTCTCTCACCATCCCACTTGGCAGATAGTCAAAATTTGACTGTGGTATTTGTTTGCTAACATTTTTTCATGTGAGTTGAGAACAGTGTAAAATAGTTTAAGAAAGCCCACATTTTAGGATTCAAAACCATACTGCAAGCATTCAGTTGGATTTGTGTACTTGCCATTTGTTTAAAAGCAAGAACATTTTCATGGGATTATTTTTTGTCTTTGATAGCTTAGCAATCAAAAAAAAAAAACTCATGAAAATAGAATGATCTGAATGTTACTGTGAGTATATTTGGAGTTCTTTGGATTTAATAGAAATATGATAGGTATAATAATTTTGATTATAAAATGTTAATTTATAGAAAATTCATGATATATCTAGTAGTTCTAGTTTTGAATCATGGAAAGAAATGCCTTTTTTGTTTTAGAAAACTAATTATAAATAGTAAATTATGTCTATTTACTGGTATACATAATTAGTAAAATTTTTAAGAGAATAAACTGTAGCTAATTAGAAATGGAAGAGATCCTCAAACTTTCTTATCTCCTCACCCCCTGGTTTTACAGAGGAGACACTGAAGTCTAGCCAGGCTTGTTTTCTTTCCCAGTTCTTGCAGCGTCTTAGTGGCCTTGCTGACTCTGGGATACAGGCAGTCTAGTCCCCAGTACAATCCTCTTTTCCCCACACCTAGCTGAATGACGCCAGGAAGGAACTGAATATTGTGACTCATCACTTTTAAAGAAGTTATTGTAACTGAACTGAATATAATGCTTCCTTTATTAACAAATGCAGGATGTTTACCATTTTTCCATAACAGAGCTTCCTTTTATATGGTAAAAAAAACTGCATATTAGTTTATTTTTGAGGATAGCCTTTCTATTTTCTGTTCTTTAAAATGCAGTTAGTCATGTTTTATTTGGTCCTCTTGAACATCAGGATGGTAGATTATATTAGTTCACATTGATTCCTTTTTCCTCAGGAAACCGCTTTAATGGCAGTGGAACCATCTGGGAGGTAAAAGAAGATTGTAGCACATGAAGGGTTTTGTTATTCTTGGTCGATTAGCAAACATTTTTTCTGTAGAAACAAAAGGCTGACTTTTGAACTGGTAGTGCTATGAAGGGTAGGTGGGAAAAAGCATGGTAGTGTATTTGAGAGAAGGGGAGAAAACGTTGAAATTGGTTGGAACTCTTGCATTTAAGTAAGCAATTATAGACCTTTCACATGGATGATAGAAAGTAATAGTTAAGATGAATTCATTTTGGAAATGAGAAATTTGAAACTAAATTTATAAACATCATACTTTTCCCATAAACAAACATAAAACTAGCACATTTTGAATTTGTATTTTCTTAGTTGAAGATAAGAAATAGAGCATCGAAAATTGTGAATATTAAGCCTGTGACAAGGAGTTAGATATTCGTACAGTAGGTATTGTGATTGATTATGGTTTTGAATTGTGCTTTCTTTCCTTAAACATCAAAGAATAAGCCTGATGAAAATCACCACCTTATAAAACATGAAAATATTTTATGTTAATAGCAATACAAAATAAAAATATTATATTACCATGTATCCTAGCCCAGGATGCCATTTAAAGTAACATAAGAAGGGTGTCTATTCCTAACAAACCAATAAAATGAGGCTCTATAGAATTAAGAAAAGCAACTTTGAAAGCTTGAAGTTTTTTAGAAGAAATAGAAGGTAATGATACTTTTAGTAATTGGAAGATGCTAAAAATTGAAGTTGCTTCATGATATTTCTCAATTGATTCCCTATTGAGAGAACATAATATTAAAGAAAGAGTAAAACTTTGACTTAGTTCTTTGAGACGGATACCGGGAGGATGACCAAGTTTCCCCCAGTCTTTCACGGTCATCACAGGACATTGGACTAGAAGAGGCCACGATAAAAATTGCTGTGAGTCTATATATCTGGCTTAGCTGGGACTCCCATAGAATAATAGCTTTCAAATTTTTTTTAACAGGACCTACAGGAAGAAACAAATTTTGCATTGTGACACATTTGTATTTATTTGATATATGTATACCTTTTATTCATGCAATATTCTCTGACATTTTCCCTTTCCTTCCATTCTATTAAACAATATTGGTCAGAGGCCACTAAATTGGTTTCACAACCTACTGATGGATCATGATTTGCATTTTTTAAAATTTCAAAATATTAAGGGGTACAAATGTTTTTGTTACATGGACCACTTTTGTAATGCTTGAATCAGGGCTGTAAGTGTGCCCATCACCTGAATGATATTCATTGTACCTTATAGGTAGGGTTTTAGCCTTCCCTCCATCCCCTTCCCCCTGCTTGATTTCCAATGACTTTTACTTCCTTCTGTGCACATGTGTGCCCATTGGTTAGTTACAATTTATTAGAGAGTACATGCGCTGTTTGTTTTCCCATTCTTGAGATACTTCTCTTAGGATAATGGTCTCCAATTCCTTCCCAATTGCTGCAAAAGGCATTAATTTATCCTTTTTTAAAGCTGAGTAGTACTTCATGGTATGTATATAGATATATGTGTGTGTGTGTGTGTGTGTGTGTATGTGTATGTGTATATACATACACATACACACACACATACATACACACACACCACATTTTGTTAATCCACTCATGAACTAATGGGCCTTGGGTTGATTCCAGATCTTTGTAATTGTGAATTGTGCTGCAATAAACATTTGAGTGCAGGTGTCAAAAAACAAAGATACCCAGTAGTGGGATCGAATAGTAGGAGTACCTTTAGTTCTTTTAGAAATCTCCGTACTATTTTTCATAGAGGTTGTACTAATTTGCAGTCCCACCAACAGTGTATAAGCGTTCCTTTCTATCTGCATCCACACCAGCATCTATTATTTTTGGACTTTTTAATAAAAAACATTCTCTGGCCGGGCGCAGTGGCTCACGCCTGTAATCCTAGCACTCTGGGAGGCTTAGGCGGGAGGATCGCTTGAGCTCAGGAGTTCGAGACCAGCTCTGAGCAAGAGTGAGACCCTGTCTCTACTAAAAATAGAAAAATATTAGCAAGTCAACTAAAAATAGAAATAAAAAATTAGCTGGGCGTGGTGGCTTGCACCTGTAGTCCCAGCTACTCGGGAGGCTGAGGCAGGAGGATCACTTGAGCCCAGGAGTTTGAGGTTGCTGTGAGCTAGGCTGACGCCACGGCACTCACTCTAGCTCAGGCAAAAAAAGCGAGACTCTGTCTCAAACAAACAAACAAACAAACAAAAACAAAAAAACATTCTCACAGGGGTAAGGTGATATACCATTGTGGTTTTAATTTGCATTTCTGTGATGATTAGTGACGTTGAGCATTTTTTTATATATTTGTTGGCCATTTGTCTATCTTCTTTTGAAAAACGTCTATTCATGTCTTTTGCCCACTTGTTAATGGGGTTGTTTGTTCTTTTCCTACTGATATGTTTGAGTTCTTTTTAGATTCTGGATATTAGCCCTTTATTGAATGCATAGTTTGCAAACAGTTTCTCCCATTTCATAGGTTGTCTATTTCTCTGTTGATTATTTCCTTTTCAGTGCAGAAGCTTTTTAATTTAATCAAGTTCCATTTATTTCTTTTCGTTGTTGCTATAATTGCCATTGGGGTCTTAGTCATAAATTTTTTGCCTAGGCTGATATCTAGAATGGTTTTTTCCTACATTTTCTTCTAGAATTCTTATAGTTTTTTGCCTTACATTTAAGTCTTTTATATATCTTGAATTAATTTTTGTGAGTGGTGAGATACAGGGGTCTTGTTTCATTCTTCTGCATGTGGCTATCCAATTTTCCCAGCACCATTCATTGAATAGGGCTTCTTTTCCCTGGTATACATTGTCTGCATTGTCAAAGATCAGTTGGCTATAAGTAGATGGCTTTATATCTGGGTTCTCTATTCTGTTCCATTGGCCTATGTCTCTATTTTTGTACCAATACCATGCTGTTTTGGTTTCTGTAGCCTTGTAGTATAGTTTGAAGTCTGGTAATGTAATGTCTCCAGATTTGTTCTTTTTGCTTAAGATTGCTTTGGCTATTCGAGCTCCTTTCGGTTTCAAATGAAGCATGTAATTATTTTTTTCTAGGTCTGTGAAATATGACATTGGATTTTAGTGGGGATTGTGTTGAATCTGTAGATCACTTTGAGCAGTATGGACATTTTAACAATGTTCATTCTACCAATCCCTGAGCATCAGAAGTTTTTCCATTTGTTTGTGTCATTTATGATTTCTTTCCTCATTATTTCATAATTCTCCTTGCTGTGATCTTTTACCTTGTTGGTTAAATATATTCCTAAGTATTTTATTTTCTTTGTAGCTATTGCAAATGATATTGAATCTTTGATTTGACTCTCAACTTGACTGTTATTGGTGTATAGAAATGCTACTGATTTGTGTACATTTATTTTGTAACCTGAGACTTTGCTGAATTTATTTATTAATTACAGGAATTTCTTGGTGGAGTCTTTGGGGTTTTCTTCCCAGAGATGCAAGGATGGTTCAACATACAAAAATCAATAAATGCAATTCAACACATAAACAGAAGCAAAACAAAGACCATATGATCATCTCAGTAGATGCAGAAAAAACATTTGACAAAATCCAGCACACTTTCATGATAAAAATCCTCAATAAACTAGGAAAAGGAGGAACATATCTCAAAGTTATGAAAGCCATATATGACAAACACACAGCCAACATTATACTAAATGGGGAAAAGTTGAAAGCATTCTCCCTAAGAACTGGAACAAGACAAGGGTGCCCACTGTCACCACTTCTATTCAACATAGTGCAGGAAGTCCTAGCCAGAGCAATCAAGCAAGAGAAAGAAATAAAGGGCATTGAAATTGGAAAAGAGGAGGTCAAATTATTGCTTTTCATTGATGATATGATCTTGTATCTAAAAAACCCCAAGTTTTTTTTAGACTCCATCATGATTTGCATTTTAAAAAACACTGATGTAAAATTACCCTACAATTTTGTTGTTGTTGTTGGGTAGGGAATAAATTTGTAGTTATATGTGATCCTTGTTAGTTCTGTTTGTCAAATAAACTTCAGGTACATGATAGAATTACATCTCCTGGGTCCATGTTAGTTCTGGCCAGTGAGTTCAGTGGAATCAACATAAGTTTCTGGACTAGAGCATTAAATTTCCAGTGTGAGAGCCTCCAGAACTCTTTACCTTTGCCATGATAAGTGACTATGCTGCTCTAAGTAGATCGTAAAATGAGGATTGTGGAGCAGAGCCAGCTGAGTTACAGTATGAGCAAAAAATAAATAAACCTTTTTTGTTATAAGGCACTATAATTTTTTTTTATTTCAGAATATTACGGGAGTACAAATGCTTCAGTTACATAAATTACCTTTGCACTGCCTGAGTCACAGCTACAAGTGTTCCTATTTCCCAGACAGAGTGCAGTATACCAGTTAGGTGTGAATTTACCCATCCTCTTGTCTCCCCTTCCACCTGCCTGACACCTGATGAAAGTTACTTCCACAATTTTTGAATATGTTTGTTATTCAGCATAACTTAACATCTGGTGATTGGTGTGGGGTAATTCAACTATGTGTTCTGCTGGTGGTGGAGAACATCTCCTTTTGAAATGTTAACTTTACCTAAAACATGTGATAAGTTTAAAAATGTTTATTTCTGATTGTAAAATAATACATATTCTTTATAGAGAACTTGGAAAACATTAAAAATTTAAAAATTATGTCTCCATAATACTATTACATGGAGTAACGGTTTTTGACATTTCTATGAAAGATACTTTTATACAATTAGATTACTATATAGTTCTGCATTTTGCTTTTTCTCTTACTGGTATTTTTTTAAGTCATATGTGTTCTTGAAACACATGAATTTTATGCTTCTGTAGTACCCCATCAGGTGAACCAGCAATTACTGTTCTTATACTGTTAGTTATTTAAGTTTTGTTCAATACAAAGAGTTTTAATGGACTAAAATCTCAGCTTTTGACACTGAAAAGTAAGCAGTAAACCAGAGCAAGATCCACCTCCACTCACGCTGCTTAGCATCAGGTTGTATCTTCCCATTACTCCAATCCTGGCACATAGTGGGTCCATGTAGCCAGCTGTCAAGTAAACATTTCCATATGTACATACTTCATATGAAACTTTTGTTTAATTTTTTAAAAACTAAGAAGCTTTTTATTTCTTCTCCTCTACCCTCCAGCAAATGAATTTTTTTTTTTCTGAGTTCTTTCAGGGAAAGATATCACCATCTAATAGATGTCTAAGCTAGAGGCTTGGGTCGTTCTCATTGTTCCCCTCCACTCCAATCTAATCGTTCATCAAACCGGGCCCGTTTTAAGTCCTAAATATCTCACAAATCTATTTCTGCTTTCCCTGTCCTACACAAGGCCCTCTCTGCCTTTCACCTTGACTGTTGTGGTGGCCTTTCTGTCTTCCCGAATACCATTCTGTTACGGCTGTACTATTGCTGCTGTAGTGAGATTTCTAAAGTGTGAACCAGAATATGTTCTCTGCTTAAAACACCTCCTATAATAAACTTTAAATACAGAGTCCACTCCTTTTCACTTGATGTATAAGGCCCTTTATGCTCTGTTTTCTGAATACCCTCTCCATCATTCATTCCTCTCATTCCCCATGCCTCTCCCAATCTCTGCAGGTACTTCACTCCAGAAATGCTGTTTTACTAAGCACATCCATCTTGGTCTTTAGTGTTTCCAAGCATTTTTAGCTATTGCCTTCCTGTCATCTAGCAAATCCTTGGTTATCTTTTAAGTCAGCATTTAAGTCAAATTTTACCTCCTCTTGGAAAATTTACCCATTTCCTCTCTGTCAGACAGGAATTAGCTATTCATTCCCCTGAGCTCCCATTGCACCTTTCACATACCTCCATTAACATCTCTGCTATTGTATTATAGTTGCATATTTGATATTTTGCCACCAAAAACCCTATACTTATTGAGACCTTTACTAGGCTTTTTTCATCTTTGTATACTCAGTGATTAGCACATTGACTGAAAAATGGTAGATGACTATAAATAGTGTTGAGTGAATGGATGAATAGACAAATAATACTGGTGAAATAGTTATTTATCTCTTGAAGATAACTTTTATCTCTTGAAGATTTTTTCCATCTCTCTTACAATCTAAACAATCAAGCTTCATGTATTCTTATCAGAACCAGCTGTCAAGACAGGATCTGAAATTCACTTATCCTGAAGTACAATAACTGATATAGTTTATGTATCCCAAGAGGATTTCCATTTTATAAGGATAGAATTCTTAATTTAAAGAAAGGAATCTTTCCTGGTAGAATTTCAGGCTTAACAAGCATATGGGATTAGTTTTAACTGGGGGTTGGGAGTGGGGCTTAAGAAGTTTTCTCTTTGCTCCAAATTAATACCCCATAGGCTCTGCCTAAATAGGAGACCAATTCTGTTGCCTGCTGGCTCACAGAATGAACTAGCATGTCATATTACACAGCACATTCATTTTTGTTTCCATTACACAGCATACATCATATAAACTTCACATCTGGCAAACATTTGTACATAGAATGTGCAGCTGCCAAGAATTGTGGTTTCCTGGTACATCCCAGTGACTCTGAGTCGAGGTCACAAAACCAGCATTGAAGAGTTTTGGTAATCTGGAACTGTATTCTGTTTTTACTTATTGAGAAAGTTGCCTTCTTAGTTCCTTTGAAGACCTTTCATGTCACCATTATAAGTTTGGAAAAGAACTTAGGTGATTCAAAGTCTGTTATATTATTTGCGGGCTCCCCCTACAGAAGCTATCCCACAGGGATGAGAATCTTATCTACTTTTTAAAAATCTCCAAAGAAAATGTTTCTCAATTTTTCTCAGTAACCCATTTTCAAGGTTGGTAGTCTCATCAAAAGTTTCAGTCTCAACTTAACTCCTCCCTAATTTAATTTTGTCACCTTGTTCTATTCTTTGTAGAAGTGAGGAAGATCTGATTTTCATATAAACTTCAGTGCCAAAGATACCAAGCAGTACATTGTACCATAAAAGCAAACCAAACAATACCATGACACAAACAATTCAACATAAGTTAGGAAAATGGGATTTTTTGAACACAATGTAATTCAAGGCAGTCCTGCTGGTTAGTAATTGCCTCCAAATGGAAGTCTGACATTTTGGTATATTGTTTATATTCTCAACATCCTCAGTGAATTCTATTCTAAAATGCCAGATAAAATTAATGTAATTGAAATGGTATATTTTATATTGATTTAATTCATGAATTTTAAAAATATTTTATGGTAGTTACCTTCCCCTCCCAAGATTATGAAGAAGGGCAAATGTCTATTATCATGAAAGTAGAATCATTAGTAGATGGGGCCATATACAGTAAATGATGAGGAACATTTTGTAAAAAGTTACCCTGCTCTTGTTTCTATAAAGGAATAATATAACATTCCTATTTATCTAGGTGAAGAAAGCCAAGTGACTTACCTTAGTATAAACTTGATTGTAAAAGCTACCCTGTAGTGAATTCAGCTGTGCTCCATAGTTATTTTTCTTCTTGATGTTGTATGAATTAACCACTGGTAATATTTCTAATATTAGGCTTGAAAAGTAAAATTCAAGATATTTGGATTCTTTAAACAATTCTGTTTACTATTTATACTCCGTTGATTCTTGGAAGAATATTTGAAATAAGGTGAAAAAAGGATGTCGTAAAATGGTAGGCATAATACTGATTATAACTTCTATAAACATGTACAAGTTAATAAAGATAAGATGTTCTATTAAGTGATTAATATATTTAAAAATTAAAGGCCATGAATATATTTAAAATTTTCAGAATTTTGCCTGTGATTCATATCAGTAGCACATCCTTGCCATTTGGAGTCCTTTTCTTCAAAAAGATCTTTTCATATGAAAGATTCTTTTCTGCTGTAGATAATTTTATTTTCATTGCATACCTGAAAACAGCACATCCTTTGGTCAGGAATGAGCTGAAAATGCACCCAAGTGGCAACCTTTAGGCAGCCAAATGCCAAATCTCTGCTGACAGAGTTGGTTTTTGTTGCTTTCATTCCACCAATGACTGTAGATCTCTTCTGTATTTGAGCAGAGAACTTAGCTACGTAAGAACTTCAAATTTCCTTACTGAGGAACTAGTAGCAAGCCACTAGAAGTGAAGGTCTGAAAGGGCTGAGAAATTTTGAATCATTGTATCACTCGGCAGCAGGTGTTCAAAATCATTGAGGATCATTTGACCCAGTGGTGAGTTTCTTGATTGCTTAGGATCTCAAAATGATTTAAAGACATGGTCATTTAGCGCAGGGGAAGTTGTTTGCTTTAATAGGCGTCTGTCTTTAACTTGCATAATGGTAAAGGAAAATGGAATATTTTAAGGATTTTGTGGAGGAAAATTTAAAATTTATGGTTTTGGAAGAGTCAGTGGTGATTAAACTAATTTAGTGGTTAAAATGATCATTTTCAGAATTTGGGGAAAAGGAAATCTTTTCCTTTTTTCTTTTCCCTAAAGAATCAGGATTTTGCTTTTCTTTCCCTGTTTATTGATTTATGTTTTAATTTTATATTATAGTTTACATTGCATGGTATGTTGCTCAAGAGCATTGCTTTTCTCACCATCATTTGCAAGACAGGAAGGAAAAGTGGCTGGTGCGATTTGGTTCACTAGTTGTGATAGGTTAAACGGTATTTTCTATTAATAGAATGGGGTAATTTCCAACTTTAATATTTCAGCATAATTGTCCAAATTAAATCTAATATGTCATTGCTTTTATCTAAAGGCTCATATTGGTGATTTTCTTTCCATTAAGGGACTTGTTAAAGTAGATCAATGTCACAAAAACAACAGTCCATAGTGTCACTGTTTTTGTTTTGATTCAGTCAAATCTGCTGATTTTAGAAACACAATCCTTTTTTGGTACTAAATATGATTTTAAAAAATTGGTTTATGTCTCCCTTATTCCAAAAAAAAAAAAAAAAAAAAAGATCAAGCCTTTTCAGTAGCAATCACTTGTTGACATAGGTATCAGAATGGTATTAAAATCAGTATTGTTAAATTTTAATTGTGTACAATGTAAAGTATAGACTGTAACATGCTTTAGCTAAAGAAAACTGTATAACTTCATGCTAAGTAATGGCATTCAGGTTTGTGCTCTTTATTTAGGAAATAATTATGATCCATCTACCATTTCTGTCAAGACTGTGAGGAGTCTGAGATTTTACCCTACTTGCAAGCTAACAAGTTAGTCTGCCACAGTTTTATAGATGTTGGCAGACCAGAGACTTTTGGGTCAGAGACAAAGGGCTTTATTACTCACAACAGAGAAAATAGCATGAACTTTATGTTTACATTGGTTCTTTTTTCCCCTAAGTCCCACAGGGTAGATATGGAGGGACCCAAGTGGATGCTGTGTACATTAGTGGGTTTGTGTCACAGATGAAGAACTCCAAGCTCAATAAATCCCCCATCTTATAAAAAGAGTGCTAGCAAACTTCTTTAAATTTGTACTGGAGGAAAAAATTATCTTTATTTTACAGTGAAGAAATCTTCCCTTATCCCAGGAGAGAGACATTATTATCCAAAGCTGTAGGGGATGTCTCTCAACATTCTTGTGAAGAAAGTCATGAACATAAGCTGATACAAGATGATGGAAACTCTATGCTGAAGTATCTTTCAACACTTTATGGTTGAAAAAATCAAATAAAGTGCAAAATCTTAAGCTTTTGCACAGCCAAGGAAACTATCACGAGAGCAAACAGACAACCTATACAATAGGAGAAAATATTCACATGTTACACACCTGATAAAGGGCTGATAACTAGAATCTACACAGAACTCAGGAAAATCAGCAAGAAAAAAAACAACCCTATCAAAAACTGGGCAAAGGACATGAGCAGAAACTTTTCAAAAGAAGATAGACTAATGGTCAACACACATATGAAAACATGTTCAACATCTTTAATCATCAGAGAAATGCAAATCAAAACCACAATGAGATATCACTTATCTCCAGTGAGAATGGCCTTTATCTAAAAGTCCCAAAACAATAAATGTTGGTGTGGATGCGGAGAGATAGGAACACTCATACACTGCTGGTGGGGGCTGCAAACTAATACGACCTCTGTGAAAAGTAATATGGAGATACCTTAAAGAGATACAAGTAGATCTACCATTTGATCCAGCAATCCCATTACTGGGCATCTACCCAAAAGAACAAAAGACATTCTAGTACCTAAATTCTTAAGGGAAGTTAATATAGTTTTTAAATTTAATGATTCAGTTATTTGGAAATCAAATAGGTGTTACTGTGAGTCATGTTATGGAATGAACAGTATTGCATATGGCATCCAAATAAATCATTAATAAAATATGAAATAAGGAAATACAGGCCTTTCCTTTCTTATTGGAGGAAGACTTCTCTTTGGTAGAAAGGGAAAGATAAAATCAAGAGTCAAGGAAAATAGGAAAAACATAACACATTATTGTTCTTCCATCTACTAATGTTACTGTCAGTCACTATCGGCCTGTCTTCAAATGAAACACAACTTATACGTGAACTGATTATCACAGAAAGTAATATTAGAAGAACTGTTGTTTATCCGGAAGTGATTGGGACAATGAGAGCAATAATAGCATAGCTGGGGATTCCAAAGTTTTTTTCTGAATAGACCAATGATATCTCTTCCTTCAATATGCACCTCGTCAGGATTTAATAAACATTAAATACATGAATGACTCACATGATATCTCATTGATATGAGAGAAAAATGTAAAGGATGGTAAAAATCAAGGACATAGAATTCGTCCATTCACCCACCATTGCCAAAATCACCAAGTAGGCTTTAGTTTTTGGAATCTGGAAATACTGATCCACTTTCAAATTCTTCCAACTGTCCCTGGGAGTCCCTTTTTGTAAAGAATAGGAGCTTAAACTGAATAAAAATATATCTGATTGACAATCTCATGAAAATCCTCTAGGCTGAAAGCCAAAGAATCTTTTCATACATGATTTTTTTTCTGAACCTTAAATGTAACCAGATGTATTTTCTTTTAGTACTATCCTACTCAACTGATTTAAATGAATTATTTGTCTTCTAATGGGAAATCTGCATTTCATCATAGAGATGGATTATGTTTCTTAAATTTAATTACTCCCTAGAGAAGCAGTGCCTCTTTTCTCTTTTGTATTATATTCTTTGACTGTACTAAAGACTTATATAATAATTTTATTATAGGCATGAGCTCTTAGAGCTTTGCAGCTGTCTGGATTGAGAAATGTGAAAAATATAGCTATCATTATCATATGAGTGAGTGAAGTGTAATCAAAATCCTCATAGGCAACATTATTAACCTCCTGTTTTACAATTGTCTGTAAAACTCAAATAAAGTAGAAGGAAAACACTTTAAATTTCAAAAATATCTATTTTTTGTGGCTAAAGAATAAAAAGCAAATACAAACCATGAAATTGTGTGTGTAATAGGTTTCTTGATTTGCTCTTAAATTGTTTTTTTTTTTTGGCAATATCTGATCTATTTCAAAAACATTTTGATTCTGAAATAAAAGCAATACATAAAAATAGAGCTTATGTTGAGCCTGATTCAGAAAAGGCTAACAAACAAATTCAAGTCTTTTTTAATATTTTAAACAAATTGATGCTTTTTACGTTATTGCCTTATTCTCTGGACAAAGGATTATGAACATAGTGATCGATTTCTAGTAAGAAATCTAAGACTTAGGAATTTTAAATTCAGTTTCATTTATTAAGGTCTAATTATCAACCCTTGAGGCAAGCCTCTATTGACTAAATCAGTGATTTTTAATAGGGACACTTTGTGCCCCAGTTACATTTGGCCATATCTGGGAATATTTTTGGTTGTCACAACTGGAGTGGGTGCTGCTAGCATATAGTAGGTAGAGGCCAGGGATACTGCAAACATCCTAAGATGCATGGAACAGACTCCACAGTAGAGCTATTTGATTTCAAATGCCAATAGTTGAGAAACTCTAGACTATATATACAGCAATACATTGAATGCACAAAAGAACTACAGAATATCAATTAATAAGAGGCAGATTTTTTCCCTCAAGAAGAGTATCAAGTTGTGTAGTGGAAAATA
This sequence comes from Indri indri, assembly GCA_004363605.1. NCBI lineage: Eukaryota > Metazoa > Chordata > Mammalia > Primates > Indriidae > Indri > Indri indri. The sequence goes on along the minus strand of RJWJ010003722.1, from coordinate 1,532 downwards.
GAAGTCATATTGCCTCAATGGGACTTCACTAAAACTTCTGGCTATGCCTTTGTCTGATCAGCTTCCTTTAAATCTCTCTGTGCCTCATTGTGCTCTTGCAAGATGGAACTAATAGTATAGTTCCTGCATTAAGTTCTCATACGATTAAATGCAATAATGTATGTAATTGCTTAATCCATTGCCTGGTCCTTATAGGATCTCAATAAAAGTTAGCTGTTATTCAGAGTACTATCATGAAAAATCTTGCAGCGATTAGAATTTTCTATAGATTGAATAGTTTGTTTAGGAAGTAGCAAATTTCCTATTCTTGGATAAGTTCAAATAGAGTGCTGACAACATCTTGTGTTCTTTTCAGCTCTTTTATGTATGTTTAAATGGCATTCCATCATTCTTAGTTAAACAAAGCCATTTCTAAATAAAACGTAGAACAACTGATGCTTTTCCTCATGTCTTTAGTAATTAAGATGTTTTAGGTAAGGCTGATATCAAGTAAGCATAGACAACACTGTAATTTTAAACTTTGTATTTTTTTTTTAATTTCAGAAGATTATGGGAGTACAAACATTTTGGTTACATAAAATGCTTTTGCCTCGCCCAAGCCAGGGCTATAAGCGTGCCCTTCCCCCATACAGTGTGATCCACATCCATTAGTTGTGAGTTTATCCACCCCTACCAACCCCCTCCCATCTGACCAGCACCCAGTGAATATTACTACCACGTGAGCACCTTAGTGTTGATCAGTTAGTACCAATTTGATGGCGAGTACATGTGGTGTTTGGTTTTGCATTCTTCGAAGGATGGACTCAAGCTCTATCCAGGATAACATAAGAGGTGCTAGTTCACCATTGTTTTTTGTAGTTGAGTAGTATTCCATGTGTATTGATGGGCACTTGAGTTGCTTCCACAACTTTGCAATTGTGAATTGTGCTGTCATAAATATTTGAGTGTAGATGTCTTTATTATAGAATGTCTTTTTTTCCTTTGGGTAGATGCCTAGTAGTGGGACTTCTGAATCAAATGGTATTTTTATTTTTAGCTCCTTGAGATATCTCCAAATTACTTTCCACAGGGGTTGTACTAATTTGCAGTCCCACCAGCAGTGTAAGAGTGTTTCAATCTCTCCATATCCATGCCAATATTTGTTGTTTTGGGACTTTTTGATAAAGTCCATTCTCACTGGAGTTAGGTTATATCTCATTGTGATTTTGATTTGCATTTCCCCAATGATTAGAGATGTTGAACAATTTTTATGTTTGCTGACAATTATTCTGTCTTCTTTTGAAAAGTTTCTGTTCATGTGCTTTTCCCATTTATTGATGGGGTTGATTTTTTCTTGTTAATATTTTTAAGTTCTATGTAGATTCTTATTATTAGCCCTTTATTGGATGTGTAGAATGCAAATGTCTTCTCTCATTCTGTAGGTTATCTATTTGCTGTAATGATATTTTCCTTGGCTGGGCAGAAGCTTTTTCATTTGATCAGGTCTCATTTATTTATTTTTGTTGCTGCTGTGATTGCTTTGGGAGTCTTCT
>RJWJ010003721.1:0-83058 GCA_004363605.1 Indri indri | reverse complement strand
AAAGTAATTGACAAGCCATCTTTTCAATCCTACTGCCAAAGAAATGAATAGAGTGAGAAAAAGAAACAGAATGTTGTTAATTGATGTGATTTTCCATACTTCATTTTTGCCCTGGGACATTGCTCATTCTCACTGTTGAACTCAATCTCCATTACTTCAAGGAAGAGCAAACAGCAAAGTTACCAAATTTTTGTTTTATTAAGCTTAACAAACGCTGTCTAAGAATTTTTCCAGTAGCATCCATCCTACCTTCCCTGTGACGACCACCACAACACTCCATGCACTTCTGATCAGAGAAGGAAAGATAAAAAGTGCATTTATTCCTGTCCTCTGCTCCCTCAGGTGGGGTACTAGGTTTGGAGATGAGATTTTTTAAAAATCTAAGTTTATTAATCTAAGAGAATAAAAAGATTTATTTCATGCTCACTTTCAGGAGCCCTAGACAAAAGTAAATCTCTGTGAGTTATCCCAACCTCTAGGGAACTTGAGAAGGCAAATCAAGAGAGCTGAAGAGTAATACACAGGCAGATATTCATGCTTACCTGTGTTTCCCCAACACTGAGGACTGAATGTGGCACCACAGTATGCTGCCAACAAATGCTTTTCAAATTAGATTATGGGGGGGGGGGCCGGGAAGCACATGAAACGGTGGTAGAAAAGTCTAAAATCATGTCAAGACATAGATAAATCTTAAGGTATAATACTTGAGTGAAAAAATAGAAAAACATCATGATTAGAATGCTAATAAAAGATAAAGGAACAAGACTATAAACTCCTTGAGAGGAGAAAATACTTTTCCCTATATCCCCATTGTCAGGTACCAGGCTTGCCATGCTATCAGTATTTAATAAGCATTGTTGAATGCAAAAAAGAATGACTGGAGGAATAAATGAATGAATGAACAAAGCAATAAATAAAATTCAAAAGAATCTCCCCCAAACTTGTTTCTTAAGCTAGGACACTACTCCTTCCCCACTCAGAAGAATATAGGAAGTTTTTCCTTATGGAGACATTAAAGACCCAGAACTCTGAAACAGCTGAGGATTGGGCTGGTTTACTGTACCAAAAAGGATTCAATGTCAGAACACTAGGATGAAATGATTTTAGATCTTGCTTGCAGAGAGAAAATGCTGCTCACATATAAAGGGGTAGGAATAGAAATAAGTCGGACTTCTCAATAGCAATCCTGGAAACTAGAAGACAATGGGAACATTTTTAAAGAAAAATTCTAAGGGGATATTGTTTCTGATATAGCAATATGTAAAAAGCCAAATTGTTGATCAAGTATAATGGTAAAGTTAAAAATACGCAAGATCTCAAAAGTATTATGTCCTTACACAATTGTCTAGGAACCTGCTGGAGGGAGTAACTCAGGAAAGAGATATGAAATCCAATGCAAGGAAGAGGTACAGGGAGTTCTCTGTGACAAATGTGCAGCGGGACTAGCAGACAGTCCAGATCAGAGCAGGAGGCCATTGGGTCCCACGAGAGATGCCACCAAGTGAAGGTAAAAAACTATCTGCTGTGTATCACACTGATAAGAGTTTTATAGCTCCAGATGATTTGAGAATAAATTGGTAATGAATGCATGGGAAACTAAGCAAACAACAAAACTGGATAGATGTAACTTGCACAAAAATGTAATCAACAAGAATGCGAGATTTATATAGCCATACTAGTGAAAATATCTACTACTGATTCTAACCAAAAATTGTGTCATAATAATTGAGAGGTAGGGTGGAGAGGAAATATGTATTGGTAGGGGTGGGGAATGTATGAGACAGATAATTTCATAATAGCAAGTCAATAACATCTCTATTTAAAATATTTTAAATAACCGTCTTAGCATGTTATTGAGAAATATGGAAAAAATTGGCCTGGCACAGTGGCTCACACCTGTAATCCTGGCACTCTGAGAGGCCCAGATGGGAGGATCACTTGAGGCCAGGAGTTTGGGACCAGCCTGAGCAAGAGTGAGACCCCGTCTCTACTAAAAATAGAAAGAAATTAGCTGGACAACTAAAAAATATATATATAGAAAAAATTAGCCAGGCACGGTGGCGCACACCTATAGTCCCAACTACTTGGGAGGCTGAGGCAGGAGGATCACTTAAGCCCAGGAGTTTGAGGATACAGTGAGCTATGAAGACCCCAGTGCACTCTAGCCAGGCCAACAGAGCGAGACTCTGTCTCAAAAAAAAAAAAGAAAAAGAAAGAGACATGGAAAATAGCAGATGACACAGCTAAGAGGGTTGAAAGTAATGCCTCGGAAAATATGAAACTGGTGGAGGATAGGAGTGAGCCTAGGGCTGTTATTGGTGGTGATAAGCCTTATGAAAAAAATTGATTTTAAAAACCCTGTATAGGAATTAATATTATAAAATAAAAATTAAGTTAAAACTACTTTATTGAAAGAAAAAGATATGAATAAGTAGAAATATATGGCAGGTTCCTATATGGGAAGAAAAAGGATATAGTAGAGATAAGAGATATCAAATTGAGAAAGAATGAAAGTGGCCTAAAAGATGGAAAAGTTTATCCTTACCAATAGTCAAATGAGTATTAAAACTAAAAAAGTCAACTTCACCTGTAAAATTAGCAAAGATTGCAAAAGCTCCGTGTTGGCAAGGGTGCAGAAATATAGGAACATGAAGATACAGCCTAAAGCAGTGTGGCGTATTTTTCAGGTAATTCTACATTAAGGAGTTTATCTGGGAAAAATCATCACAGTTGTATATAGAGATTTACATACTAAGATGGCTGTGAAGAAATAAGGGACAAATTGAAACAGATGAAAAAGACAGAAATATGATTAAATTAGCTATAGACTGTTTCTATGATGAAATTTAGGTAATCATTAAATTAACCTTTTTTGCAAAAGTTTTTAAAGTTTTAAGAAAATGCTTATATTAAACATAATCTCAAGGTAAAAGTTGCACATAGAGTTCTATTCCAGCTATATCTAACACACACACACACACACACACACACAGAAAAATCTACAAGAAATATGACAAAATGTTAATTGATACTATCTTTAAAATTGTGGGATTATGGGTTACTTTGGAGTTTCTTCTTTATACTTTTCAGCATTTTCTAGGATTTTTGTAATTAATATGCGTGATCTCTAAAATTAGACCTAAATATGCATTATGTTTTTGTTTTATTAAAAATGCTTATGTTTTGTTTTTTAACAAGGATGGCTTCCATATGGAAATCTATGGATGGATAAAGATGAAAGCTGTATGAAGAGAGAGAAACTAAATGAATACAGTGTAAGAGCCTGTAAGAGACCACCCAGCCAAACAAAAGATATGGACATTGCTTTCTTAACACAGATTAAAAATCTGTCACATAAAAAATATAACATTAATGGAGCACTTCCACTATAAAGACATCTGCTGGAAATCTCATTATGCTAAAAAGCTGAGCACCAGACAAATTCTTGACTTGACTTGCTGACAATTTCATCTCTCAGAAGGTAGTAGAAGCAAAAAGTAGAACTGCTACTTAATTCTGACCAAAAAGAAGTGGTGATATCACAAAGTGAGGGGAAATATAGGCAAGTATAGGCAAGGCTGGCACAGTAACATGAATTCATACTGCCTACACAACGTACCTCAAGCTTGTGGCTCATTTTGAAGTGAAAAATAGCTGGAAGTTTAATGACAATATTATAACCACAAATTTAATATGTACTCCAACTATATAACTGTGGGGAGGGAAGGGAGGAATGTTTCTTTTGAGTTGTTCACACTTTTGAAACAATAATTTCACTTTGGAAATATCTGCAAAAGATATTTCTTAAAGATTAAAAAATTATGCACAAAGAAATATTTGTGATAGCACTATTCGTTATTGCAGCAAAATATTAAAAAACACTCTAGAGTTCAAGAAAAAGTTGGTATATTTACTTGAGTATTATGTAATCATGATAGAAATAATTTCTGATAAAATAAAAATGCTATTATTATCAATAACAATATGACTTTAAGAACTCAGGATACAAAATTTTACAGATTCCATTATGTACTCAAAAATGTAAATATGTATATGAATATTTTATTTGATCACTTAACAGATTTAATTAAGTGCCTACTAATAGACCAAATACTGATCTAGGCATGGAGGGAACATTAAACAAAATAAATCAAAATCCTGTCCCCATAAAGCTTCCTTTCTGGTGGAAAAAGACACAAAATACAGTATTTAGAGAAGTTATCTTTGGGTAGAGGAACTATGGATGATATATGAGAGTTTTTTTTTACTTCTTTGTACTTGTCAAATGTCCTACAGTGAACATATATTACTTTGATAATGAAAATATAAAACATTGTTTTTAAATTAGCTGAAATGCATGCATATTTAATAAAAGTATTACATCTTGATTTAATAAATGTATAATGTCCTAATCAAGGAAGGTAATAAACTGTATTATGTGCTTTTCAGATTACACCTGAGTATTATGCACACTTCCAGATACTTCATCTTCATTACAAAGTTAATAGACAGGAATGTATTCAGGAAATAATGACCCAAACGACAGGAGGTCTGTCGGTTATGTCAAAAGTAACTGGGCTGGGGGACATGTAGACTAAAAATGGACCAAAACAAAAAACAAAACAAAATGCGTGGTATGAAGAATAAGAGTTAGAAGATCTCAGTTTAACTCTTGTTCCACCGTTCCCAATCAATCTCAGAAAATCATTTCATCCCTCTGAGTTACACTTTGGGGGTGGTATGAGGTAGGGGTGGGGATCGAGGTGTGTGTACATGCGTAAGTGTGCAGAAGGAAGAGAACATCTTCCCAGTGTATCTTTAAAAATCGTTTTGAGCATCAAGACCAAAAAAATATGTCTGTGAAAGCACATGGCAAAAAATCATTTAATAAAAGGTTTTTTTTTTTTTTTGAGACAGAGTCTTGATCTGTCACCCAGGCTAGAGTGCAGTGGCATGATCATAGTTCACTGCGACCTCAAACTCCTGGGTTCAAGCTATCCTCCCTCCTCAGCCTCCTGAGTAGCTAGAACTATAGGCACACACCACCACGCCCCATTAATTTTTTTCTATTTTTTATTTTATTATTTTTTTTTGTGTGTAGAGATAGGGATCTCTCTATGTTGCCCAGGCTGCTCTCAAACTTCTGGTCTCAAGCAAATCTCCAGCCTCCGCCTCCCAAACCACTGGGATTATAGGAATAGGTCATTGTGCCCAGCCACAAAGAATGTTTTATAAAGAAGGAATTCTTTTATAATACCAATACACAGTCAACAACTATTAAATTTTTATATAAATCTCTGTAGATCTTGTGTCTATATATATACATATTCACATATATGAGTATGTTTACATATCTTTTAACCAAAACAAGACCATAATTCATCTAACACTTGGTAATCTGGCATTAAAACTTGAATGATTGAATGATTACATAATGTATGTTGTTCCAAAGAATAAATTTTAAGATAACAGAGCAAATGTTTTACTCAGTCTGAAGTGTACATCAGAGGAACAGAATCTATCACAAAAAAAAAAAAAAGTGCTTTCAGTCTCTAAGCAATCTCCATGCAGTTACTAAATGGCCATCTGATGTGGATATCTTGAAAGGAACTCCCTAGGGAGATTGAAATAGATAGCTCTCAACTTTTTCCCACTGTATGAGTCTACAGTTTATTTTGATTCCATAAATTGTCCATCAGGGTCTAGATATGGTGAAAGCAAGAAAATCAGCATTTATGGAGATTCCTATGCCTTTTGCACTTTGCATTGACACATTATCTCATTTGATGCTAACAAGCCCCTGAAGTAATTATATTTTATAACTGAAGAATGTGAGGCTCAGAAAGCCTAGGCAATCTATCCAAAGACAAATAGCCAGTGAGCTGCAGCATCAGAATTTAAACGTGTTTTTATAAATTGCCCACTATTTACCCTGTAACAGTGTCTAACTGCGTCCCATAAAGCCACAGGGTTCTGAGGAAATGCCTAAGTGACTGCTAAAGACATAAGGGCAGATTTCAGTGAGAGTTGTTCTGGGACATATACTTAGCTTTAATTAGAACAGCCCCAATTTATCTTTCATTTACTAGAGCTCATTTGAAACACTGATCTTACCGATTGTAAAAAAAAAAGTTTACAAACCACTGCATTCCACCATGTCTTTCCCTGTGTTTCTCCATGAAGCCAAGGAGCCTGAAGACTACACACAAGTCTAGGAAGCCAACGTGTTGGAGCCAGTGCTAGGATAAGTAAAGAATTAAAAGTATTATGGAGCCAAACAAAAAAGCAAAGACTCACACTAACAGATCTATAAGAAACAAGAGCATGAGGGTACCTTGAGGTTCTTAAGCCCAAGGTCTAGAAAGCCAGTGAGTTCAGGAGAAGGTAGACAACTAGCAAGTACAGATCAAGTCAAGGTCATCCAAGACAACAGTGACCAAGCGAATCATATGAGTTACACTTGCACCTAGTGTGTGACCTCTCATCCTACACCCGATCTCCCGTAAATGGAATTTTTCTCACCTTGCCTGCTGCTCTTCTCATTCTAAACCTCTTTGAATGAAATCATCCTCTCCCATGTTTTTAACTGCCACCTGTATGCTTAAAATCTCCAAATGTGTATCTGAAGCACTGACATTTATTTCAAACTTCAGACCTACATATCCAATGGCTTGCTTTTTGTAGCCCAATAAATGTCCCGTGGGCACCTCAAATGCAACTCATCCATATGCCTTATCTTTGTAATAAATCTCCCTCTTGTCCTCATGCATTTCCACCTCTATAAGACCCTCTTCTACCCAATCATTAAAGCCAGAATCATAAGACATCTAAAGAGTTCCCTTTTCCCCCATATCCAACCAACTGCTAGCGCCCATCAGTTTCACCTTCTAAATTTCTCTCAAAGCAACTGTTCCCATTCTTATTACCAGTGCCTTCAGCCCTCGCCATTCACCGTCTGCATTTGCTGAGTGTGCTCCTCACATATCCCATGTGGTGTCATATTCCCATCCCTTGCCTTGTATGTTTCCATCTCCTAAAATTCCTTTTCTCCATTCTTTACCAGATAAATTTCAAAATTCAGCTCTGTTCACTACTTCCTCCAAGGAGCTTCCTAAAAAATCCCAGGTTGGCTTAGTGGCTTTTTTGTATGTACCCAAAGTAATTTGTGCATCACTCCAGCATGGTATGTATGAAGTTCTATTGGAAGTTTTGGGTCATGCTTGGTTTGATGACAGAAGCTGGGTTTGTCATCTTTGTGCCTCAAGTGCCTGGATAATGCCTAGATTCTCAATAAATGATGTGAACAAAAACTGAACTTCCATGTGAAAGCAGGCAAAGGCTACTGGGTGAGTACTGGAAGCCAGGGACAGAGATCCAGAACTGCTGGTATATACTGTTTGCCTTAGGCCCAGGGAGGTGAGCTCTTGTGGGGATTCCTTTACTCAGTTTAATTCAGCAGACTTTCACTGGGTACTGTCTTAGTCTCTTCAGACTGCTATAACAAAATGTCTTAGACTGGGTGACTTAATAAATAATAGCATTTATTTCTCACAGTTCTGGAGATTGAGAAGTCCAAGCTCAAAGTGCTGGCAGATTCAGTGTCTGGTGAAGGCTCATTCTCTGCTTCATAGATGGTGCCTCATTCCTGTGCCCTCCCATGCCAGAAGGGGTAAGGCAGTTCTCTTCAATCTCTTTTATAAGGGCATGAATCCCATTCATGAGGGTGGAGGCTTCATGACTTAACCACCTCCTAAAGGCCCCACCTCTTAATACTATCGCATGGGAGTTGGGTTTCCATATGTGAATTTAAGGGGGACACCAACATTCAGACCATGACAGGAACCTGCTACATATTCTAAATACAATCACGAGAAGACCCAGTCCCTGTCGTTAGAAGCAAAGATTTGACAGGCTAAGTTTAGTTCTGTCAACATTTGTCATCCATATCCTGTCCTAAATCAGCCCATGTTGGGCCCGGGCTGTCGAAGGGTCCATTCTGAGGTCACTACGGGTGCTCACTTCCCACCCTGCCCAGGGCATTGACTCAGGTTAGGACCCACATACCACTGCTCTATTTATATGCTCTATTTTTACTTTACATTATGTGAGCTAATAGCTTCATTCAAATAAATTCATCTCTCCCATTGTGCTAACTGTGAGAGGAAGGAGGAGTTATCCTACCTATTCAGTCCACCTTTTTTCTCTTCCTTACTTATATGCCCTTCTGGGGGAAAAAAATTGTCTTAAATTAGCATTTATGGTGAAAAATTAAGGTATGTAGTCCAGAAGGTATTTTATGTCAGGGAAGTCTACAACTGTTATATGGACTGATAACCATGTAACTACTATCTTTAATAATTGAGATTATGTATGTATCTTCCTACACAGTGATTTTAAAGAAAATTTAGTGAAAATGACAATTTTTTCTCCTACATAAAAAGCTCTCCAAAAATCTATAGTTAACCTAGAGATGTTTCAGTAAATAAAGATTAATTTTAGCATACTGTCATTTAATGGCTACACTCAACTGGAGTGCTGGTTTCCAAGCTGGCTACAAAACAGAAGAATCTGGCACACTTCTTTTAAAGAGTTTCTCCTAGGCCCTCTCCCTGGAGAATCAGTACATGTAGGGTGTAGTCTGAAAATCTATATTTGTTTTTACAAGCTCTTGGGAGATGCTGTAGCGGCCAGTTTCTGGAGATACCCCTAAAGTAGGGAATAAAGATTTTCTTAATATGTTTGTAAAATTAATGTAAATATTGGTCAATATCAAAGAGCAGTGAAACCGTTATACCTTAAAATTATATAGTAGAATCTCAGCCCATGCACCTAAACACACAAGAGCTATTGTTTTGTATAATAACTTCCTTTTCTAGTTCCCATTCTGCTTACATCTTGAAGACTTAACTCAGCCCTTCCTGGAATCCTTCCAGGTGGTTGTTCAGTTCTAAGATCTGACACAGGATCAAGGATGACGGAAGGGTTCCATCTGGCTTTGGTCATAAGTACAGGTCTTTTTTGCCTGGTTATGTGGTTCTGCATATCCCAGAGCCCGTTGCCACCCTTTTCGAGGTATTGCTGAGATGGGAAAACTTTTTGTATCTGAATGTAGTCCCTCCCCCTGCCTGGACAGAGCATACAGCCATGTCCTCACTGAGGTCTAGACACCCTACCTCATCTCCATCCCCAGCAATGTTTTCAAAAAGCAGGACTTAACCCCCACTCTGCTTTCCAGCCCTGTAAGTCTCTCTGTTTTCCACTTTCCAATAGTCATGTTTTTCTAGACTAGAGAAAGTCTTTCTCACTTCGCGTTTCTCCTGGACATGGGCTTGCACCATGTACTCCTACCCCACATTTCCATTCAAACACAGCCAGTCTAAGGCTTCTGGAAACCCACACCAAGAACAGCAGAGTGCATCACACACTGCACACCCAAACACTTCTCTTGTAAGGCAACAAGCAGCATGAGGTACTTGCTAAATGAGAAGAATGGAAAGAGAAATACAGGAGGAAAACAATATATTTCACCAAATTTGAAACATAACTTTCTGGCATGGGATCATTTGGTTGAAAGGATCAATAACCTCCAGGTCATGTAAGAAGGTGGTTATATGCAAGCATGAGCAGTGATAAGAACATAGCAAGGACAAGAAACAAAGCAAAAGGCTGGGGCACAGGAAGACTGAAAGTCAAGAATTAAGGCTACTCCTTTCTCTCTTGACTCATAGGCTCCCTCATCTTTGTTACTCCCTACACGTGGCTCCACTATTCTGATTTCTCTAAAGACTGCCTTATTCTGTTTTTCCATGGATTCCTTAACTTGAAAATGACTTTGACATTCCACCGCATTGGCCTCATCCTTGACGTTTCATGAATTTTGACATTAGACACCATGATTCATCTGATTTAACATCTCAATTCCCCATCCCAAATGACCAGAAGAGAGAAACAGATTGTTTCAATATCTGCCAGTACTGACTCAGGGCCAATCAACTGTACCCCAGGTGTGGCCAGTGGTTTGCGTATCTGCTCCTTCTGGGAGTTGTGATTGGAAAGGTGCTCTTAAAAAAAAAAAAAAATCCTGGTCAGGAGGTTATAATGGCGTGGCCACTAAATTTGGAATGCCCACTATTTCTGAATTCTGAAAAATACATCTGGCACTTTAAAATCTTCTATTTACTATAAGACGTATGTTATTTTCACTTTGACCACAGCATGACATGAGTATGACATTTATTATATTGATGATGTTATAATTAATAATAATTTTGAGATGGTACATCATCTCTAACTTTATATCAATCTTAGCTCTATAGCCTTGACTTGAAAAACCAACCAACCAAAAAATAAAAATAGAATAGAGGAGAAAGCTGGCAACCCCAAATCAGCTCTTTTAGTCACAAAGCATTCTATATCTGTCAAACTAAATGTCACTCCAGTTTTGAGTGTAAGAGCCAATCTTAGTTAATGCCTATGAGTGTATAATGAATATTGTCTTAATTCTTATCTCTTTTAGGCAACAATTCAGCCATCTATAAATTATTTTTCATTACAAATTTTCTAAAAGCAGAGGTAACGTAAGCTGATTTTAAAAGCCCTTTACCACTAGGTGGCACCAAATAGCCGTAATTCATAGATTGTCTCCTAATACCATACACATGCCATTTAAGGATTATCATTCTGACTTTGCTTACGAAGAAAATATTTATAAAAATTAAAATACAAATCATTTTTCTTTTCTTAGAATACGCAATAAAGAAAATACAAATTTTTTACTATGTAAATAAAATGTAGTATTTTCTTTTTCAATAAATCAAAATATTTATTTAGCTTATTAGTTAATGAATTCAGGTCACATTCTTTGTTAAAGAATAACACAATATGTTACTTTTCTCCTATTAAATAATTACAGCATTAGAAATACTTGCCTTTGGTTTTGGTTAGAAATATTTAAGATAAAACTTTCTAGAGATTTTTTTGTTTGTTTTTTAAGATCCGAATTTACTCAGTATAGTCGTTGTCATTGTAAAATTGTGGCTTTATTTTAACAGTGATGTTCTCAATCTAAGGATGCGTTTGGATTATGATGTAGATGCTATGGCAAGAGATGCCTCTCCCTACCCACACTTGTAAATTCCCCTCTAAAATACAGGGCTCACCAGAGTACTTCGGGTTTTTGTCACCTGGAGGTTTGACTACTGCCATGTCCTCTACCTTGGTTGACAGAGGAAGAGCCCTAGAATATTCAACTAGTACAGAATGTGACAGCTTGTCTGTTTAGCAATGCCAACCACACAGAGCACATTATACTGATGCTCTGTGCATAGCTCTGGCTTCCAACAGTCATTCTAGGTGTTCATTTTAATTTATAAAGCTCTTCATGGCGTAGGACTTATAAGTGAGTTATGTAATGTACTCATTCCCTCTCCTGGCAGTTAAGGCATTTTACCAGATAGTTCCTAGACACAATGATGAACTCAAAAGTTAGAGGTCCTTGACTCTACCACTCAATCTCAGTTTGTCTTAAAAAGAATTCAGCTTGCACAATGCAGAATTTCCTTGAAAATATGGGTTCTTAATTTAGATCCTGTGAATAGTATTTGTTTGTGTAGAAGGAGACAGGGTCTAGCAGAACAAAGGATCATTTCAGTTTTTCAACTGATAGAAATAATATTCTAGCCACAGGTATCTATTATAAAAATCATAAGAAAAATTAAGTGAAATTAACAGTATAGCAGAAACCAGCTTACGGTACTACAGTTGATTATGATTACCATTCAGAAAATATGTATTGAATGTTCACTGTGATTAAGTTAATGTATTAGAAATTGTAAGACATTGCAGCAAATTATATAAAACTATATTGTTAAGTGGAAAATTACAGCAAATATAAAACAAAAATATTGCAATACTAGTAAAAATACTGAATTTTTTTTCATTGGAATTATGCAATATCTTTCCAATAAATATCTCAAGATTACAAATTGGCCTGAATTTCAAGCAATTAAAAAACCTAGGAAATAAATTCAATATGAAAAAATAAAAATAAGTTGGCTTGAATAACCTCAAAATATAACCAATACATATTGTGTTATGTGTATGTGTAATTTTTTCAATCAGAAAATATTGATTAGAAGAAAACAAGGGCTTAGCAGATATTCTATTTCGAATCTGTGCCTTTTTCCAGAGGCAGGCATTTAAATTTTTTTCTATGTCCTGAAAAAGAGAAAATCAAATTAAATTAAAAATTATTTTCCCCTGACCATAATGTAGCATGTTTGGGGGACTCTTGTGACTTCCCATTTCCAAACATTAGTTAATTAAGAGGCTCTAAGTTTATCAACAAAAAATAGGTTTAAAAAAATGGGGAGAAATCAGGGGGGTAATGAAATGTTAATATGCATAGAATTCTTGATTTTAATTATAAAACTATTTTCTTTAATCAGAAATAGTGATAGGAAACAGATTTTTTAACTGCCAGTGAGATAACTTTGGCAAGGATTATAACTTTAAAATAGTAAAGTATATATTTGCATAAATATTCTGCACAAATAAAAACAATGTATATTTTAAGAAATTTCAATTATTAAAAGCCTTTTAAGTTATTGTGCAACAAATGAGTTCTAGATCCACTCTGAAGTCTCTTCTGGTTTTGTCACTTCTATCATCCTTCCTTTTGGTATCTGTTATTACTCATGGTTTTATCTTTCCTGAATCAAAAATATGTTTATATTTGGTTTTCTGATTATCCTCAGCCAGAATAGTCTTTCAGCAGATGCTTTTCCAGGCATGATGAAAATGCCATATTGACAAAATGCATTTTAGAGCACTTATGCCTCATGTTTATTAGGATACCCAGGTGATACAGTTTAATGTTTCAGTTTGGGTGTCATCTGTTTTCTGCATAAGGCTGGTTCAGAAAAAGTGACTAGTAATGAATATTGGTTTTAATGGCCAGTGACTTCTATCGAGATCTGCATTATTAGAGGTAAGATTATGATCTTGCATATTAATTAAAGTGCATGGAAGTAACTGATGAAATGTGTTCTGTTGCAAAGTCGATGATTTCACAATCAGACTATATTTCACTACCGTATTTTGCCTACAGTCTATCAAGCTAACTAATGCCACAATAGCAGATAAAAAGTGTATGGGTATGTGGGGGGATTCCACAAACCCATCGTTTTTAATGTATAAATTTCACATAGCCAACTTCTGTGCATGATTATGGATCCACTACAAAAAATGTGTATTTCGGACTAAATATACCCTTTAAAATACATTCAGAGATGGCTGAGCAAATCCTCTTGATTTTGTTTCCTAACTTGAATCTTCATCAAATTATAATAATGGCTAATATTTTTAGAAATTGTACCCAAAATATCAGGAGCTATACTAAGCATTTTATGTCCGTTATCTACTGTTATTTGAAAGATGCTATAAGCAGGGCTTTATTATATACACAAATCTTGGTCACAGTCACACAACTGACTATCTTATATTTGAACCCAGAGAGTCAGATAAGGCAGCGTGTATTTTCAATCATTTCACTATAGAGCTCTGCATTTTATAGCATGGCTTCCACATAAGTTTAATTAATATTTTTAAATCAGTAGGTAATTTATTTTTCTCAAGGTATCTTTCTGTGATAACCACATTTTACTGGCTTCATTTTGTTTTGTCTTTACTATTCATTTTATTTATACAACAATTGATGAGTATATTTTATTGGAAAGGATTTAGGCAATAGCTATAAAATGTCAACGTCCTGTCTCACTTCTCCATTCCAAGTTCCCATCTGAAAGGCAACCTATGTTAAAATTCTGTTATGTGTCCTTCCAGTTCTCTTGCTAAGAGCTAACACACGTATGCATACAAGTATTTTATAAAAACATAATTATACTCTACCCATTCTTCCAGCATTATTTTTAATAACTAGATGTCTTACTCTTTCCTTGTAAGTAGATGTAGATGTCCCATACTTTTTTCAGTTGTTTTCCAGTATTACATAATTTGGACACACCATATTTATTGACTCCTTCACCTACTTAACAAATACATAGGGTATCTCCACTTTTGCTAGTATAAATAACTGAAAATAACATTCTTCTACATATTACTACTGTGAGTCTTTCTCACATTACTAAGTGAGTCTTTCTTTAAGTAGATTCCTAGAAATGGACTTGTGTAATCCAAGAGTATATCCATATATTTTTTTGATAGCTACCATCCAACTGACTTTCCAAAGGACTTTTACCCTTATACTTTCACTCTGTTGTTGTAAGCTATCCTGTCTACTGTACTTTGTTATAATCACATGAACTAAAACAATTTGCAAAATTAAAACTTTTTTATTCTCTGACTTTATATATTACTAGATATGACCCTGACAGAATTTGTTTATATAGCACAGTAATTTCTTTTGCATTTTATATATTTTGCCAATGTTTAAATATTAAGAGGTTTAGGTAAAACCACAGATTTGCACTTATTCTTGAAATGTCAAAAGATCTGGAAACATTGAGCCTGTATTCCTCAGTGACATAATCACAGACATCAAGCAGTAGCCACATGATCTAGATAAAGTATGTCTTCACCCGTTCGCCCTGAGCTTGCATAATTTTCTTATTTCTATTTCCTGCAAAACCATTAGACAATTTATAAGTTGGCTACCCCTGAACTATTCCAACCAAATGAGATATGTGACTCTAGAAAACGAAAACCCAACAAACCAAAAATGCTCATAAAATGTTTTATTTTACTCATGTTGTATAATATTTGAGTACTTTAAATCACTGTCATGAAAATTTTCACAGAAGTAGAGAGAAGATCATAAGGAAGCCCTATGTAAATATCAGACAGATTCAACAATTATATAAGCTTGGCCTTTTTTTGTCATTTTTATTGTCTTTTTCTTTGTTCATTTTATGATATGCACACACGCTAATAGTTATTTTTACAGACCAATTGTTCTCCTATTGTGCTTTGTAGTTTCTACAAGATGCTTTACAATTGGTAAATCATTCACTAAATCTCTTAACAACTCTATTGATTAAAAACTACTTCCTTTACTCAAATATCATTTTAACCAAATTTAAATTGGTCCCCAGACAAGGTTTTTAAAAGACATTATATCAGTGTGGAGTGACAAAAAATGAAACTAAAATCAGAAGATGCCTGAAACTGAAAACATTGCTCTTTCTCTTGGAGAGAATCAAGAGCCCAGAGAACAAATCTAAAAGTCTCAGAGAATTATTCCCAAGAAGCAGGCATAGGCTCTAATCAAGGAACAGACAATATGTGCTAGGCCATATTTCATAATTGCTATGGATCAGTGACTGTTATGTGTCTCCTATTTGAACAGGAGTGTCTATTGCAACTATCCTGTCTCACCATTGTATATTGAATAAGTGTGTGTTGGTGGGGAGGGTCAGATAACTTGTCTCTTTAGTTCCCAGATCTTCGGGTAGAGAAAAATCCTGCTTGAGAAGCTGTACCTGAAGGCCCTCACCAGAAAATCTTGTTGCCACGTCCACCTTTGCTTGCACATGACATGGGATATGGGAATGGATAAAGGCTGGGTATTTCAGTCTGGGTATCTGCATAAGGCATGCAAGGCCCCTCAGAATTCACGATGGAGCTGGGGTAAAAAGAGAATGGGTGAAGCCCGGGTACCAGGGGTTGGTTTTGCCCTCACTGCAATGTCCCATGCTAAACTCTGAGAGACTGCAATTTTCACTAAGTGAATTAAGAAGCCATGGTCTACAGCACCCTATCCAATTGGTAGGAACTGCACACATCAGCACAATTTACTTCACAGGATTAGCAAATCATCACCTATTAGAGATCTGGACCCTGCAGGATCTGGAAGCCTGTTCCATAAGCGGAAAACCCTGAAGTAGAATGGAACTACTGTATTAGACACCGAAGGGAAGTGGGTTAGCCTCAGAAAAAAAAACTGCACCTACTTCACAGTTTTGACTAGGACCAGATTACAAAACACCTTTCCAATTCTGGTATGGTTTTCATTTTCCAAAGTTACAATTACCTCGTGAAATCAAGTCTAGATAATTTAGGCTCAGCATGAATGAAAAATATCTTTTGTAATAACAGACTTATTAAATAGCTAAAATAAATTATTTGTTTTGTGAACATCTCCTCAAATTGGACACAAACAGAATATTTCACATTTCACGTTACATTTATCAGTAATGACTGGTGTTTCCACACCAGGTAAAATTATCAAAAAGCTATGGCTCTTCAGTTTAGCAAGTGGTTTTTTTTTCAGTTGACAAATCTTAACATATTCCTTTTAAATCTTAGTTTTCAGTCTACTGAGTCTTTAATTCAAACTAAAATTAATTTTTCGAAGTTATTTAAAAAATCTAGCTGTGGAATTTAACACTAAATTTTTAGTGGTTAAGAATTTTATGGTTTGATTTGTGCTATATAGAGAAGCGTCTCTTTCTACTGGTTTTAAAATTATATGCCACTAATATCATCCAGTGACTATTTTCAACATATTATTGGACTGGTACAAAGAAGAGACTAATCAAATTATGTTATATCTTTTATAACATTAATTTTATTTACTTAACTTTTTCTTTGCAAAGTTAAATAATTCCAGTTGCTGAAGTTTTTCCTCATTATACAAGTAAGTCCTTCCACACCTTTAACCATAATTTTGCCTTGATCAACCCTGTTAATTACATATTTTAAGTAAGACAGGCAAAACTGAGGTTGAGCTTCACTTAACTAATGAGACTCCAAATCATCGCCCAAAGTAAGCTGGTTTGCTAATTTCTTAAAATTAGTAGTGTTAGAAAAGGTTGAGTAATGTAAAAGAGAAAAAATTAAGGTAGCTTGCCCTTAGTTACACTTAAGTTTGGGAATCTGACATTAAAAAAGTCAATGAGAATCCAAATGAATATTAATTTAAAAATTAATGAGCAGAGGACAGAATGGGGGGAAAATCTTCAGACAGACTATCAATGCAATTTTTGTACTTTCTACCATTCTCCAAACTTTAATTTGTGAGGACATTTTTCATCACACTTTCAAATTAGCCTAGATTCTATAAATTTTTCTTTTTCATTAATTTTGCCTGCAAGGTATACAGCTGCCAAATATTTCACGTAGCAATTTTATACAATCAATTCACATATAATAAAAGGAAAATAATGTTCTAAACCCACCACACACACATATCTCATTGTTTAGCAAAAAAATGTTTCCGTGAAGACTATTAGCAATGTATCAGGCTAAAATTATTTAAGTATAATAAAGTAATGTTTTTGTTATTAATAATCATATTAAAATACAAACACAACATCTATGAAAGATGAAATTATATTAGTATCCTTGAATGTGCAAGTAGAAGCAGCATCAATATAAATAGTAAAAAGCTAGAAACATTACCATTCATTCGATCAAATATTTATTGAATGTTTACTAAGTGCTCTGCTAGGTCATGGGAATATACTGATGAATAATATGTTCCCACAGTTGAAAAACTTACCTTCCAGCGGAGAAACAGACATGAACAGATGATTTCTAAAACCATGTGGTTTGATAATGGTTCTCAAAGTGTAGTCTGCAGATCAAGAACATCAGCATCTCTTGGGAACATGCAAATTCCACTCCTTCACAGAGCCACTGAATCAGAATCTCTACAGCTGATGTGGAAAATGTTTGAGAGCCACCGTGCTACAAATTCAGGTAATCCACAGTGAGTAAAATCTATGACTAGAGGTGCTGTTGCTCAGGGAATCTTTAATGGTGTTACACAGGAAGTGTCAAGTTTCTTAGAACATGATTTTCCATTTTTAGTTCCCTCCCTGGCAGGATGAGACTCTTCCTAACAATGAAGTTTTGAAAGATCTTTCATCTTTCTCAGGACACAGAAAAAGTAGTCAGGTATATAACTAAGAGCTCTCAGTGATCAGTAATTAGAGACCTGACAATCGAAGCAGGCAATACCTGCATGCAGTGCCTATGCAGAAAATATCAGACAGCAAGGTGAATCACACAGAAGATGACCTTGTGGTTCTGGCTAAATGTTCTACTTAGTTCCTCGTCAAGGAGGAACTGAAGACCAACACCACTATCCAGAGTTTATTCCTGTCTAGTAAAGAATTGCGCCTTTCTCAAAGACATGTCTGATCTTTGTCCTTAGCTTCTGGAAATTTATCTATATCATACTTGATAGAGGTGCCCTTGTTTTGGATAACTGGCCACTGGATCTTACGCTGAGGTCAACAATATCCAATAGTCCTGGAGTAGGGGCCATGCAGAGAGACCAGCAATGTGACAGAGTGAGATCTTTAGACCACACAACATCAGTCAACCTGGAGGCCGAGATCAATCATGTGTGTTGATTAATCATGCCTATGTAATGAAGCCCAGTACAAACCGTGAACACTGAAGTTTATATGGGCTTCCTTTGTTGGCAGTACTCCATTCATACTGTCACATATCAATGCCAGGAGACTCCATGGTGAAGGAATTATGAGGCTTCATGTTTGGAACCCTCCTAGACTCTGCCCTGTGCTTCTTTTCCCTTCGTTCATTTTAATCTGTATCTTTTCCCTATAATAAACCATAATGTAAGGTATATTTGCTTTCAGTGAATTCTTTGTATTCTACTAACCAGTTGTCAACATTGTGGGTGGTTTTGAGATCCCCTGATAAGTTGCTATTAGTGCCAGAAGTGAGGGCAGTATTGGGAACAGTGACCTCTAACTGTACAGTTGGCCCTAACTCCTTACAGTTGGTTTCTATGAAGTGGGATTCACTATAGCTCTGACTCAATGAATCATGTGGTCTGTGAAGGAGAAGGATGACAGATGGGGATGATGAATCTTTGATTTCACAATGGCCATACAGTCACCCATGGTATGAAATTACAGTTGTGCGGTGATCTGGAGGTAAAAGGTACAAATGGAATTTAGAAGTCCCAGGAAGATGGATCACTAGATGCATAAGGAAATGCAAATTAACAAGAAAAAATATATAATGCTTTGGTTATTGTTGCCTGTGATAGCTAAAATGAAAGTAAGAAAATACATTGGGGTAGATCCTAATGCTACAACGAGCATGGATTCTAAGCTATAGCTGCTGGCCTCAGGGTCTCTATCTACGGGTAAAATAAAATTGAAAACAAAAGAAAGTTTTGGAGCAGACTCTGATGCTTGGACAAGCTTGGAATCTAGCCAGTCCCAGAGATAGCTGCTATACTCAGAGCTGCTTCCAAAGAGCAGGGGAAATTGTGCTGAAACAACAGACAGTGAAGAAGCTTAGACTGATTCTAAAGAGAATAAAGAAAGAAAGCCGGCGCAGTGGCTCACGCCTGTAATCCTAGCACTCTGGGAGGCCGAAGCGGGTGGATTGTTCGAGCTCAGGAGTTCGAGACCAGCCTGAGCAAGAGCAAGACCCCATCTCTACTAAAAATAGAAAGAAATTAATTGGATGGCTAAAAAAAATATATAGGAAAAATTTGCAGGGCATGGTGGCGCATGCCTGTGATCCCAGCTACTGGGGAGGCTGAGGCAGTAGGATCGCTTGAGCCCAGGAGTTTGAGGTTGCTGTGAGCTAGGCTAATGCCACGGCACTCACTGTAGCCAGGGCAACAGAGTGAGACTCTGTCTCAAAAAAAAAAAAAAAAGAAAGAAAGAAAAAGTAGAGAGTCAGGAGACTCATCCCAGATGGGTGAAAATCTCTAAACAATTATTAAGTAATGGAATGAATAAAGCAAACATTGATAGGGACAAAACAAAGGGAGAGGAGAGTGGAGAGTCAAGGACTCATCCTAGCACGTTGGAAATCTTTAAATGGTTATTAAGAGATGGGATAAATAAAGCAGTCATTGATGGGGTCAAAATATAGGCCTTAATTCAGCTTGTTTAGGAGTTGGGTGAGCCAATGGGAGCCTCTGTAGTTCCCCTAACATTGAAAAATCATAAATAAATATGCCTTATTAATCCTAGCTTGGATGAATTTTAAAAAGCCACAAGGCAAAAATGGCAATGAGAAATCTGACCTCCAATTGACTGGGGACAATGGTCCTGAAATCTTACCAAGGTAAGGACTGGTTATAGCTCCTGGGTCCCTTGGCCCAACCCCTGGCTAGGGACCCAAAGCTATATGGGTAAAAAGGTCAAAGGGTAGAGAAGAGACCTTTCTGTGACTTTTTGACATAGGGACCTAATCCACTGAGATTCCAAAACCTCTTGGTGAAGTCCTACACCAAGGGTATACAGTAAGGTTGGGAGGATATAAGAATTCAGTAAGATGGCTGGGGTGGCACATTCCTATAGTCCCAGCTACTTGAGGAGTTGAGGCAGGAGGATCACTTGAGCCCATGAGTTCCAGTCCAGCCAGAGCAGTATAGGGAGACTACATCTTTCCCCAACCACCCCCCAAAAAGAAAGAAATCTAATTGTCAATGACATTAAGGTGAAAGTTTGGATGGAAATTGGAATGTTTAAAGAGGCATTATGTGAAGTGTTTCTGTTTCCTTTCCCTGAATGTATTATGGGTATGGACAGTGTGTTTTACTAGAAAATGTTTCCCATACCTAGTACTGTAACAGAAGGCATGCAAAGCCACCTTTCTGTCAATATTTATTGGACATGCTAAATGAGAATCAGTAAAATTGCCTGAACTCACATAGGTTATTAAATTAAAATAATATAGAGTACCTGGAAAACAAACAAAAAAGATTACCATTTTAAATAATGCCCTGTTATGAGCCAGAGTGTTGGTACGGACAAATGCTCTGTACAATAGCTTCCTGTGGAGCGTGGCCTATAGACTTATGGCAAAAGCTTGTGAGCACTACCCAGATACAACTGCTGGGATTTGGGACCACAAAAT
The DNA here is from genome assembly GCA_004363605.1 of Indri indri. Classification (NCBI taxonomy): domain Eukaryota; kingdom Metazoa; phylum Chordata; class Mammalia; order Primates; family Indriidae; genus Indri; species Indri indri. Next base: position 62,184 of record RJWJ010003721.1, on the reverse strand, counting down.
ACCCATTCGAGAGAGAATTACTAGCATGCTATCGGACACTAATTGAAACTACCCCTATGATTGAAGGACATAAAGTAATCCTGAAATCTAAACCACCCATAATGTCTTGAGTAATGTCAGAAAAATGCTCTAGGGGCAGGTCAGTGTCCAGAAAAGTTTCATAATAATTGGCAAAGAGCTGTTTGGTTTATAAGGGCAGTTCCAAGGTAAATGTATAGTATCCTGTTTGAAGGGTTGCCCCTCTGATTAAAGAAGATGTGATGGGTAAGTTTATGTATCAAAATGGCTAGGCTATGGTGCCCAATTGTTTGGTCGAATACTAGTCTATATGGTGCTGTGAGTGTAGTTCATAGATGTGATTAATAGCTACAATCAGTTGACCTCAAGTAAAGGATATATCCTTATATGCTCTCAACCCTACCCTCCACAACATGGGTGGACCTCATCCAATCAGTTGAAGGCCTTCAGAGTAAAACCAGAGGTTTCCAGGAAAAGAATGAATTCTGTCTCAAAACTAAAACATTGATGTTTGCCTGAGTTTCCATCCTGCCAGCTTTCCCTATGGATTTTATACTTGCCAGCCCTCACAATCATGCCATAGCACATGAACTTTCCTTCTTCCTATCTGATGCAGTAGTCCCAAGACCAGGTCTACAACTGTGGGTACTGGAAGCAGGACAATCTCCAAGTAAGAAACTGGAACTATGCTTGTTAATGCTTATGTCTGAATTCCTAAGGTCTGATGGGGTGAATTGTGCCTTCATCCCATCTGGCAAAATTGTGGTTGACAACAAATGCAGCTATATTGTCTAGCAGTTGAGATGGCTGACTAGTTCTGCATCTACGTAACCCCAGTTCAAATGACTGGAAGTAGACAGAGTGGGAGGCACTTGCTGGACTAGTACTGCTGCTGCCAATCTGGAACAGCACTGAGGCAGAGCCCAATAACCCTTCCAAAGGTGGAAAAGTTTAGTTACAATTGTGGAGAAGGAGTAATAGTAGCTGAGGGTAAAGGAATGAATAAATGGATTGTGTAAAGACAAAAATCCACTATTACATTAATACCTTGAAAGAGGCTCAGAGCAAGAGATACATTGTGAGAAATAAATGATTGTTTTTTAAGCTGCTCAGTCTATAGTATTTTTGTTGTAGATTCCAAATGGACAGAAATTGGTACCAAGTGGGGGTGCTGCTATAACAAATACCTAAAATTGTGGAAGAAGCTTTTTATTAAGCAATGTATAGAGACTGATAGAGTTTTGAGGTACATGCCAGAAAAAACCTAGACTTCCATGAATGAAATCATAAAACCAATTCTGATAAAGTCTCATATGGAAATGAAGAACATGTTATTGGAAACTGGAGCAAAAGTGATCCTTATTATAAGGTGACAAAGAACTTGGCTGAACTGTGTTCATGCTCTAATGTTTTGTAGACTTGTAGTGTTTTGTAGAATTATGTTTATATTCTAGTGTTTGTCTAGTGTAGGTAGAACTTGTGAGCAATAAAAGCAGATATTTAACAGACAGATTTCTAGGCAAACTGTCGAAGGTGTGTCTTGGCTTCTTTAGACTGTTTATAGTAAAATGCAAGAAGATAGAGATGACTTAAAGATGTAACTGTTGAACAAAGAGAAAGCAGAACTTAATAATTTGAAAATTTCTGGGCCTACACATATTGCAAAAAATAATAAAGCATGTTTGGAGGAGAATACTAAACATGTGCTCAAGTGATTGTTTGATGATGTTAGCATAGATGTGAACCATGGACTAAATCAACCATCTCAACAAAAGCCAGCAATAGAGATAAAATTATACCAGCAGATAAAATTGCCAGCTGGGACTAGAGAAAACAGAGAAATGGGACAAAATGAAGGAAGATTGTCCAACTTCTCAGACCCTACAGGGCCAGACCATGGAATTATCTGGCTGCTGCTATGGTTTGAGTAAGTCCCCTCCAAAATTTAGATGTTGAAATGTAATGGCCAATGTGATAGTATTAAGAGGTGGGGTCTTTAAGAAACAATTAGGTCATCAGGGCTCCTCCCTTGTGAATGGGATCAAAAGAGGCTTCACACTGTATTTGGTCCTCTTTTTTTACCTTTGGCCCTTCTGCCATGTGAGGACACAGTGTTCCTCCCCTCCAGAGGATACAGCAACGAGGCATCATCTTAGGAGAGACCTGGCCCCTCACCAGACACCAAACCTGCCAGCACCTTCATCTGGACTTCCAGCCTCCAGCACCAGGAGAAATAAATTTTTGTTCTTTGTAAATTACCCAGTTTCAGGTATTTTATTTTAGCAGCACCGACTAAGACAGCTAAAAGCTTGTGCTATTCCTCAAGAGGAGATGGACCTCCAGAAATCATCAGAGTTCTGGGATGACTGCCACTCCCACCACAGGCCCTGAGAAGCTGGGCCCAGAGAAGCTGGGCTGCCACTACCTCAGTTTCAAAGGGGGGACCAATGGCCAGTGGAGCCCTGGGGGTGCAACCACCCCACACATCCCAACAGGGAGCTGTGGCAAGGGTGGGGCCACCGAAGAAAGCCACATTGTGGGCAATGCTCCACTGAGCTGTGGAGGTGATGCTGCTACCCTAGTGTAGGCAGAAGGTGGGACCTCTGCCCTAGTGGTCCTGGAGGGCAGAGTACAGAGCCAAAGAGAATTCTTCTTGAGCCTTAAGATTTCATGCGGTTTACCCTTCGGAGTTTTGAACTTTCTTGTCACTGTTCCTTCTTTTCTATTTCTCCTTTTAGGAATGGGAACATCTACCCTATGCCTGCCTTACCTTTGTATTTTGGATTCACAAAATTTGTTTGGTTTCACAGGTTCACAGCTCGAGAAGAATTATGCCTCAGGGTGAACCATACCTCAAGTCTGTCTCATATCTGATTTAGATGATTTTTTATTATTTTTATGTTTTATTTTTGTAGTTTCTTGGTAGCTTCTAATACATGATTTTAGACAAATCTTTAGACTTTAGACGTTAGAGTTGACACAAAATGAGTTAAGACTTTGGGGGTGGTTGGGATGGAATGAATAGATAGTTCATGTGAGAAGAACATGAATTTTCAGGAGCCAGGGGTAAAATGCAATGGACTGAATGTGTCTTCTCAAAATTCATATATTGAAGTCCTAGCCCCAATGTAGTGGTATTAGGAGATGAGGCCTTTGGAAAGTGATGTGGTCATGTGAGTGGAGCCATCATGAATGGGATTAGCGCCCTCATAAAAGAGACCCAGATAGCTCCCTCCTTCTCTTTTGACCAAGTAAGAATGCAGTGAAAAGACAGCCGTCTATGAACCAGGAAGTGGGTCCTCACCAGACACCAAATCTCTCAGTGTCTTGATGCTGAACTCCCTGTCATCCAGAACTGTGAAAAATATTTTTTTTGTTTAAGCCACTCAAACTATGGTATTTTTGTTAAAGCAGCCCAAACAAATTAAGACACTAAGCATCAGCTAATTTCTATGCTAAATAGTTCTATATAAGTTTATCATAAGATACAAATAATGGTAAATCAAGGGATAAACTATGAAAATGTATGCAATGGCTTTGTAGGGTAGAGTAATTTCTTCCCTTAAATCTATTCCTTCCTTCACAGTGGTTCCTCAAAATGTCAGGCATATTTATAGTGATACTATTGCAGTATCTGTCATAAATGCTATATTAAATATAGATGTTCAGATAAATATAACATGATTGTGTTGTTGTAAAAGAACCTTGGCCAAAGGCTGCAGCATTACCTGTGTACTAAAGAAGTCGGCCTTGACCAAAGAGAAGTCTGGCCTTTGGCCTTGGTTTCTGGGAAGTAATCTATACCATTTCTGATAGGAGTGTCCTTGTTTAGGGTGAGGACTAGACATACTGGATTTTAGGGTTGGACCAGCCACATCCAACTGTCTTAAGGTGGGGAGTGCGTAGCTATGCCAGAAAGACCAGCAACATGACTTAGGGTGGGAGCTTTGGATGACACAGTATCCATCAGTGTGGAGGCTGAGATCAACAAGGGAAATCAATCAATCAGTTAAGCCTATATCTAATGGAGCCCAGTGAATACCAAAACTTGAGTGATGTTCTCCAGTTGGCAATACTCCATGTACATTATCATGCATCAGTGCTGGGAGAGTAACACATTCTGACTTCACAGAGAAAAGACAATGGAAGCTTCATGTTTGGAACTCTACTGGACTATGCCTTATGTGCCTCTTCCTTTGGCTGATTTTAGTCTATATTCTTTCTCTGTAATAACTGTAACTGTGAGTATGATAGCTTCAGTGAGTTCTGTGAATCCTTCTAGTGAATTGTCAAAACTGAGTGTGGTTTGGGGAACACTCTAACCTTGCAGTTGGCATCAGAAATGAGGATACTCTTGGGAACCGTGCCTTCTAAGTATATAGTTGGTCCTAACTCTTCGGAATTCTTTATGTTTTTTTTTGTTTTTTATAAATATTTGTATTTTATAAATGTATGAAATTCTCATGCTATATTGTGGGATCACGGTTCTGAACAAATATTTTTATTATATTTATAAAACCCCAAGTGAAAGATTCCCATCTAGGTATTATACAGTTGTATGTAGACTGTGTAGACCTTACCTAAATATAAGCATAAAAATTTTGTTTCCCAGAGTGGCCAAGGCAATCTCAGAGAATTTTTGTCTGAGCATACTCCCACCAGTATAGTGAAGAATAAAGAGCTCAGAGCCCAGAGGATATGCAGCTACGCTTGAGTATTGTAACTATGCAACTATGCTTGAGTAAATACCAACTTCACTTGGTATTTTCCAGGATTATCATTATATGTATATTTTGTGTGTGTATGTGTGTGTGTGTGTGTGTGTGTGTGTATTCAAATGACAACTCTATACCAGAGCATATGCTGTATATGGAGTTCAAGATCTGGTTTAAATGAGTAGCTACAATGTATAACTACAGTGACAGCAATTCTTGCAAGACATAGACAAGTATCTTAAGCCTTCCTTGACTTAGTTAATTGGAATAGTATCTACCCTACCAACTTTAACAAGGTTGTTATGAGGCTTGACTAACATACTGTAAAGTAGTTTATAAACTAAGTTCTGCATTAAGGTAAGATATTAATATTCTGTATCTTTGACAGTGTATTTCTCATTCCCTTTTCCTAATGACAAAGCTTTCTAGCACCTTACAAGTGCCTCACCCACATTTATTTGGGAAATTTTGCATTGTTCAGCCGCATTTGTTTACACTTCTCCATGGGATTTGATTTGAAGAAAAGGCTCTGCTTTTTAGATTTAGATTTTCTTTAAACATTCTCTAATGTTTTCTGGGGGGAAAAAGTAGTATATGATTAAAACTTATTATGTATTTTTCTTCTTATTCTAAATCCCTTTCTTCCAGCACATGTCTTCCAAGAATTGTAGTTTTGTCTGAAATAGGACTTTTATTTACTACGTTTTGTTCTACATCTACATCCAAATATAGTACTAGATGGCCTTATTCATTTATTAAAACACATTTATTCAATTTACACTTTTTGGATTCTGTCATACATGACACAGTGTCTGTGAGGCCTCTAGAGTAACAAAAGAATTAGTTCCTGCTCTCAAAGAGCTTATAATCTTATGATGAGAAAGCCACTCAGAGAATTATATAATGGTATTTTCCTTAATGGAGTATAAACAAGTGCAATGGGAGCTTGGTAGGAACAACTGAGCCTTCCCTGAAGAGAATCAACCAAGGCTTCCCAGAAGAGAAGCATTTAGGGTGAGACTACAAGGGATAATTATGAGTTTGCCCGAGATTTTCAAGGGAAAACATCCAGTCTAGGCAGAGGAGATACCATGGATATGGCAAATTCTGGGAACTGCAAGAGAGTAATGAAGAATAAAAGTCTGGGGGAGTGGGAGGAGGGAGTGAGTAGACAAGGGCAAAACTAGACCAGAGTAATAAACAGTAGACTCAATGGCCTTATATGCTAAGCAGAGGATTTTAGATTTCATTTTGTAGCTTTGGAGAGCCAGTGAAGAATTCTGAACATGAGAGTCATTCCTTATCCCATATCTTTGAGTTTTAAAATGTATAATGTAAAGTAGTGTCTTATCAACAAGACCAAATTTCTTTTCAGCCAAAAAAGTGTGGATACCCCAATTATCCTGATTTGATCATTATACATTGCATGCCTGAATCAAAATATCACAGTACCCCATAATTATATATAACTATTACATATCCATAATGGCCAGCAAACGTATAAAAAAGTGCTCAACTTCTTTAGTCATTAGAGAAATGCAAATCAAAACCACAATGAGATATCACCTAACTCCAGTGGGATTGACCTTTATCAAAAAGTCCCAAAACAACAAATGCTGGCATGGATATGGAGAGATAGGACCATTCTTACACTGCTGGTGGGACTGCAAATTAGTACAAGCCCTGTGGAAAGCAATTTGGAGATATCTCAAAGAGCTAAAAATAGAAATACCATTTGATCCAGCAATCCCACTACTAGGAATCTACCCAAAGGAAAAAGTGACATTGTATAATAAAGACCTCTGTACTCAAATGTTTATAGCAGCACAATTCACAATTGCAAAGACGTGGAAACAATCCAAGTGCCCATCAATACATGAGTGGATTAATAAAATGTGGTACATGTATACCATGGAATACTACTCAACTACAAAAAACAATGGTGAACTAGCACCACTTATATTATCCTGGATAGAGCTTGAGCCCATCCTTCAAAGTGAGGCATCACAAGGATGGAAAAACATGCACCACATGTACTTGCCATCAAATTGGTACTAACTGATCAACACTAAGGTGCTCACATGGTAGTAATACTGATTGGGTGCCGGTGGTGAGGGGGGGTGGAGGGGATAAACACACAACTAATGGAAACGGAGTGCACTGTATGGCGGAGGGACACGCTTGTAGCCCTGGCTTGGGTGAGGCAGAAGCAATATATGTAATCAAAATGTTTGTACCTCCATAATGTCCTGAATTTAAAAATAAGTAAAAAAATAAAAAGACAAATAAAAGTATGGGTTAAATGAATGAATGTTGCTCCCCAAACTACAAGGCCTGTTCCATTACCAGAAGATGAAGTGCTAATTACTTTGACTGCAATGATATTTGATTTTTTTTAATGATAAGCACTTCATCATTCCTTCTGTAAGGTTGAAAAAAAAAGATTTTTTGTTGTTTTAATGAACTCAGGATGATAAAGCAGAGTCCCATTTTAACAATTTAAACGGAAACTTTAAAAATCAATGCTAAACGAAACAAGCTGTGAAAGAAAAAATATGAAAAACCAAATCTGAATCACAATTTCTTTGGGTCTCAGTCCATAAAATGAGAGGAATATATCAGATTGTCTTTCAGTCTCCTTTGGCTCTTAAATAGTCTGTGTAAATTCTATCTTACTCAGTGAAAAACATAAGAATATGTGCTTGAAATTCATTAGTAATTTCATAAAAAGTAAACAATCAGTGGAAATTAAAATGTACGGGGTTATTTTATATTGTTAATTTACCCATAATTCCTCTGGATTGTTGTTGGTTTTTTTTTTTTTTTTTTAATTTCTTCTAATCTAGTTCTCAAACTTTCCTACAGAGGTGCTACAGTGTCAGACAAGAATGAGTGGATCCCAGAGACCTAGGGAAGAGATATGTATTTTTGTTGATTAATAATTTATCTTAATAGGATAAATAAGTTCAAGAGATCTATTGAACAGCATGATGATTATAGTTAATTTACAACGTAGGATATTCTTGAAAATTGCTAAGAGTAGACTTTAAGTGTTCCCACCACAAAATAAGTGTGTGTGGTAATGCATATGTTAATTAGCTTGATTTAGCCATTCCACAATGCATACATATTTCAGAACCTGTTGTACATGATAAATATATACAATTTTTATTTGTCAATTATGAATAAGTAAATAATTTATCTTCAAAATTTGTGCGAATTTGACGTTCTACATTTTAGAGTAATTAGTAGTAATATTTCAGCTATCAGAAAATAAAATCGAACTTCCAGGAAAATGTGTTCTGTTTCTCCTATGCCTTCAGACACTCCCACCCCCATGTCAAAACACACATGCATGCACATGTGTGTGCACACACGTTCACGTGCACACCTACACATACTGACTTTTGCCTCAAAGGTTACTTGTTCGATCTGCTCAGACTCGTTCCTTGCTGCTTGACCTAAAGATCTCTGCCAAAGTGGCTTTGCCCTCCTGCTACTCTGACCATGGTAAGTCTTTTCTCATCTACCCATTAGCTTTCTTTTATAATTGCATCATCATATTTCTTTTCTTTGCCTGCAAGGCTCTGGCCACTGATCACCATCTGTACGGAAAGAGCCCACTTTTCTGTTATTAAACACGCAGTCCAGTCCCTTTCTTCTTTTTTTTTAAAAAAACATATATCTTCATTCCTCCTCATTCTTTTTCTCACTCTTATTGTCTATTCTTTTATCACAGTCCATTTTTGCCTGACAGTGTCTCATAAAATTCACTGGGGTTAAATCCTTTGATGATTCTTCCTTCAAGTGCTTTCTCTGCCCAAATGGCATGACATTTTTGTTTTAGGTGTGTTTTGCATTTTCACTGGATTCGAAGCCTAGTGACTTTTTCACATTGCTTTTCTGGTACTCTGTGTTTTTCGAGCCAATTTGGATTGTCTGATTAATGAACAAATTGTATTTAATTAAACTTTTCTAAATCCATCTGGTGGCATGTGCCTTTGGTGGAATAGAAGTGCTAGATAGTGGAACATGAGAAACTGTTTGCTACAGATGGAAATAATGATAAAGTGGCAGACACATCCCACATTTAAATGTTATGTTTTCTTGGATTTTCTAAATTCTTTTTTCATTTCTCTAACAAGAAAAAAAGAGCGAGTTCTTAGATATTATCTATGTATGCATTGATTTGGCTTCTCTGGGATATTTGGTTGGTTGGTTGCTCATCATTTCTTAATATTTTTATCTGTATAAAAATAAATTCAAAGAACCGGTATTTACCCCCATAGTAGGGAGCCATTCTTGCCATTTTTCTTGTTTTGTTTTGGTTTGGTTTTGGGGGGGTTTAGTGTGACCTAGAACAAATTACTTCACTTCTCTGAGTCTTTGTTTTCTCATCTGCAAATTGCGAATAAGGTCTATTCCACAGATATTTTGGGAGGACTAAATCTAAGGCAGTGTGCAAAGCACAAAGCCTACTGTTTGGAATATCTTAAGTGTTCAATAACTGTTAGCTTATTTCTGTCTTCTTTTCCAATAATATTATTTTTATTGTAACAAATTTATATTCTAAGAATATACCTTTATCACTATCTTCAAATTACTTTCACATATAACCTCATGAATATGTTTATTAATATTTATCTTTTTAAATGACTAGAAAAGAGAAAACACAAGATTTTAAAATTAATTTTGAATATATCAGTTTATTTAAAACATATAACTATCAAAGGCCCAGATGTGCACCATATGAGTTGATAAAAATGTACATAGGAAGTTGTGATAAAAGCTTTTCTTTTTAGTCTATCATGTCTTAAATTCAAGGTTACTCTTATACAGCTGGTATAAATTAAATATAGTATTTTTAGTTGTATCAAAAATGGTTAGCCTAAGAAGTATGGAAAAGTTGAAGAGAGGATTCGGAATATTTCCTCCTGTGACACAGTGAAGTTGGGAGAGAATCTTTATGTTTCTAGAGCACTTCTTCAATATAGACAAGATATCAAAATCCAAGAAAAGTATTTGGGGGATTATATTTTGCTCTAAATGTAGACTTTTGTTTATCTACTGTCTTTTTTAAAATACACACACAAAAAAACAAAAATTTTATCACATATACCTCAATTAGTGTCATTGAAAGAATTGCATTTCTTTAAAAATGCTTGAGATGGTAGAAGTTAAAAAGAGGCCTTGAATAAGAAAGTAATATACATTAAGGAAAAGAGATGAAGAAGCAATATTGTGATAAACACTATTTGTTCCGTATCTATCAGCCTTTCCCTCTAATCTCTCTTCTAACGTAACCCTAGTTTGTCTGGCTTGACAATAGACTCAGCCCCAAGTGATAAAACATGATTGTTTCAAGGGAAGTTGATCTTAGAATTCTGCCTTCTTTCCCAGCTGCTCTTGAGGCATAATTCAGGGCAATAAGACACGAGGGGAAGTTTTTTCAGGAGCTTTGGTAAAGCTTTTCTTTCTTATAAAAGGCACAGAAGAGAATATGCTGGAACCCACTCCCTTTTTTTCTTTCAGTGAACAGTAGCATAATGCCTGGAGTTTTTAAAGCTATCTTGTAAGCACAAGGTCACTAATATGAAAAGAATCAACACACCAAGGATAGTGGAATAAAAAATAAAAATTTTCCAGTTCATTAATAACGTATTTAAGCTGCTGGGCCAACCCTGAAACTATGAATCTTCAGATTTTCTGTTAAGGCACAATAAATGTTTGTATGGCTTAAATCACTGTTGGTCAAATATTCTATTGCTGAAAAGAAAAAGCATTCCTAAGTGACACAAGAGTTTTCTGTTTTTCTTTTGGGGTGTTTAAAATTATAGTTATTGTTGCTGCTTTTTGTTTTGTTTTGTTTTTTTTATAAATAATGTGAGAAAAAGTGGTTGAAAAATGAAAAATTCAGACAGACTTAACATCCTCAAATTGTAAGCAGCCCAAATAATCATCAATAAGTAAATGGGTAAATAAATTGTATTAATAGTGTATCTGTACAATGGGATACTACTCAGAGATATAGAGAAATGAACACATAACATAAATAAACCTTAAAATTGTTATGCTAGTGAAAAAAGACACAAAAGACTATATGGGCCATTTTATATAAAATTCTAAAACAGAAGAAACTAACATGTAGTGGAATAAATCAAAATAATTTTTTCCTTTGGGCAGTTGTGTGATGAAGTGAGAAGCAAAGGAATCTTTCTGGAGTGATACGAAAGTTAAATCTTTTGATGGAGGTCGGGGTTACACAGGTATATGCATTTGTTAAAACTAGTTGAAATGTGTACTTAATATTATGCATCTAATTTTATGTAAATTGTATATCAATAAAAACGGTGAAGAAAAAAGCTAACAATAGAAAAAAATAAGAAAATTATTTTTCAGTTAATCTGGTGAAGATCAAAAATGGTTTAAAAAAAGTGTTATATAGGATAGGATATGGGGGAAATAGCACAGTCTGTTCGGATGCCAGTAGGACCAAAAATCTATTTTATACACATCCCTTTACACAATATTTCTACTATAATCCATTTGTACTAAGAAAATCTGACAAGTGTGCAAATATATATATATGTGTGTGTATACACACACACCCACACACACACACAAGGATTTTCTATCAGTAAGTGATAGGCGAGACTTGGAATCAAGAGTGCCCCTTGGGCTCAAAATTGTAGCAATGAAAGATAAAACAGAAAACAGAAAACCAAAAACTCTGGACTCAATAACAAGAAAAAGGTCTCCATGGAACAGAAATAAAAGCAGTATGTGGGGCTGAAATTTACTGGACATTATAAGTAGGGATTAGTTTGTTCAAACAAGGAGGACAAAAAGTGTTCCACAAAGAAGTGGGACTCATTGAAGGAGACAGAAAAAATATTACTGGTATCAAATGCTGCCTGAGACTATAGCTCATAGCAGACCTAGGGAGGCAGGGGGCCAGTAGGCCAGGTGCAGTCAACACCAACTTGCTAAATAGGTAGGGCTAAGAAGAAAGACTGAGGAAGAACAGGAACAGGGAACCAATAATAACACAGAAAACCTCACTCCCTCAAAATGATCCTGCAAACCAAAATTCCAAATCACTTAAAAGAATCCGGTGTTAAGATACTGTCAAAACTGTAGGGATCTAAGACCCACAATGAGCCTTGCTACATTTGCCCTACTAACTTGGATATAATAATGTGGAAACTGTTCAAAATATTTGGATTTATTATAGAATTATTGAGCACAATAAAATATTATCAAATATGCAATTACATAATCTGTGTAATCCTAAACTTCTTATTCATGCGCACCAGGCATATGCATACACACTCAGTTCTTTATGGTGGTGGTGAAGGGCCCTAACCTTAACATTAACGGCTTTAACATCCAGGCAGGTGTTGGCAATGGTCCGTTAGTAGCCTTCTAGCTAGGATGTTTATTTACTTTCTTCCTCATTATTGCCTACACCAGGAATCAGTGAATCTGACCCATTTCTTGTTTGTGTACAGCCCACAAGTGCTTTTACATATTTTTAAATTTAAGGGAAAAATATTGAAAGAATATATTTTGTGACATATAAAAATTATATGAAATTCAAGTTCTGGTGTTCGTAAATAAAGTTGTGTCGGAACACAGCAATCTCATTAGTTCAGATATTTTTTATGCTCTTTTCATGCAGAGTTGAATAGTTGTAACAGAGATCACATGATCTACACAGCTAAAATATTTGCTTTCTGGGCATTTACAGAAAAAGTTTGCAGACTCCTGGCCTGTACCATCACCAAGGAATAGATTTAATCCAAGGGCTCTTATCAGTTTAAGATCTAATCTGCTAAAAGCTCTTTCAGTGTTAGGAGAATGGGGGTGGGGGCGCAGTACACACCTGCAGTAGAAGCAAGTGTCATTGAGCTGTGGAAACCTAGTGTTCTTATTTGTGAATCCTTCTATGTGGATCCTAGGTATGATTCTAGCTTCTGCTGATTATGCTCTGATGGTACTATGATTTCACTGGTTCTTTTAATCCGAAACAACTTGTAAATTTTACATATAGGTAAATTAATTAGCCCTAGTATGTTATTATTAGTTTTTTGGGTTTTTTTTATCTTTCTTTGATCACCAAAAAATGCTCTCCATATTGCTACAGCTCTTTCATCTGTTTGCAGGTTTCTTCCCTGCATATATTTCTCCACCTTTTTACTCTGGCTCCTTACAAGCTGTAGCTTCTGAAATCCTCCATTATTCTAGGTCTAGTTATGCTCTTTGCTCCACATGTTTGTGACCTTCTCCTCTTAAACTTTCTTTCTTTCTATGGATCTTCCTTTTTTTTTTTTTTTTTTTTTTTTTTTTTTTTTTTTTTTTTTTTTTTTTTTTTTTTTTTTTTTTTTTTTTTGTGAGACAAAGTCTAGCTCTGTTGCCCAGGCCAGAGTGCGGTGGCATCATCATAGTTCACTGCAACCTTGAACTCCTTCTGGGCTCAAGTGATCCTCCTGCCTCAGCCTCTGGAGCAGCTGGGACTACAGGCACGCACCACCACGCCTGGCTAATTTTTTTTTTTCCTTTTTTTGTAATAAAACCAGGGGAGATAACTACTGCCACAGCCCACAACAGACTGTTTATGTCCATAGATAACATTTAAGGAAAAAATCTCCCATTCCTTTATTAAACACAGTTATGCCTATTTATACACGTCTAAGCATAAGAGTACTCCTTTGAGAGGGTCTCACTCTTGCTCAGGTTGGGCTTGAACTCCTGGCCTCAAGCCATCCTCCCACCTCAGCCTCCCAAAGTGCTAGGATTACAGCGTGAGCCACTATACCTGGCCATACTCTGCTTTCTTAAAAATTTCGATGTTGCTCTAGATTAATTTATATACAACAATGTCCACCACACAGTTAAGTGAAGAATAATATTTCAATGTCAGAGTGTGTGTGTGTGTGTGTGTGTATGTTATAAACAAAAAATATTGAGTAAGAATATATGCTAAGATATTAGAAATGATACTTTCTCGATAGTGGGATTATGATTAATCTATTCATCCTTCTTTATATCTCTCTGTATTAAATGATTTTTTCCATTGATCATGCAATAATTTTTATAATCAGAAAAACAAACAATAACACTATTCTCATTTTGAAGAAAAAATTCAAGACTGTATGCCTCTTCAGGTACAGAGTTTCTTTATGTAATATGCATTCTAAAATACAAAGGATACAATTAGTTTGGTTCTTTCTTTGTTCAATTTCTTTTTTTCCTTGGGTTGGACTCTAGATTTTATCCTCATAGTGTCTCCTTCTACCAGGGTTGTGAATACACAAAAAAAGAAAAATCATTTCCTAGTTGCCAGAGGAGGAACACAAAGGAGCATTTTTTGTGTGTGTGGTAAAATATATACAACACAATATATCCTTTCAACCATTTCCAAGTGTACAGCTCTGCTACATGAAGCACACACATTGTTGTGCAAACATCTCCATCATCCATCTCCTGAACACCTTCATCTCAAAGGAGTGATCCTATGCTTAGACATATATAAATAGATATAACTATGTTTAATAAAGTAATGGGAAATTTTTTTTCCTTAAATGTTATCCATGGACATAAACAATCTGTTTTGGGCCATGGCAGTATTTATCTCCCTGGTTTTATTACAATCCCTGTCTCTTTTGATTGTTGGCTTTCTCTGTTGGTTCTAAGCATTTTTAAATTTTTTTAACTTTTTATTTTGAAATAATTATATAGTCACAGGAAGATTCAAATATAGAGAAATCCTGTGTATTTCATTCAGTTTGCCCCAATAGCTACATCTTACATAACTATAGTACAACATTAGAACCAAGAAACTGATACTGGTACAATGTGTGTGTACAGATCTATGACATTTTATCACATGTGGATATTTGTGTAATCACCAGAGAAATCAAGATACAGAATTGTTCCATCACAAGAAAGATCTCCCATGCTACTCCTTTAGAATCAGACCAACTCCCCTCACCCCATGATCCCTAACCCATGGAAACCAGTAATCTATCTATTCCCTATCTCCATAATTTGGTTGTTTGAAAAAGTTATGTAAATGAAATAACATACTATGTGACCTTTTGAGATTGGCTTTTTTTTTTACTCAGCAGAATGTCCTTGATCTATCCAAGTTATTGTGTGTATCAACAGTCCATTCCTTTCTGTTGCTTAGCAGTATTCCATGGTATAGATGTACCAGTTTGTTTAGCCATTCACTGATTAATGGACATTTTGGTTGGGTCTAGTTTAGGGAGATCACAAAAAAAGCTGCTATAAAAATTCCTGTACAGGTTTTTGTGTGGGCCTAAATTTTCTTTTCTCTTGGCTAATGCCCAGGAGTGCAAATGCTCAGTTGTATAGTATCTGTTTAGTTTTTTTTTTTTTTTTTTTTTTTTTTTTTTTTTTTTTTTTTTTTTTTTTTTTTTTTTTTCAACAGAGTCTCACTCTGTTGCCTGGGCTAGAGTGCCATGGCATCAGCCTAGCTCACAGCAAACCTCAAACTCCTGGGCTCAAGCAATCCTGCTGCCTCAGCCTCTTGAGTAGCTGGGACTACAGGCATGTGCCACCATGCCCGGCTAATTTTTTCTCAATATATATTTTTAGTTGTCCAGATCATTTCTGTCTGTTTTTTTAGTAGGGCAGGGTCTCGCTCTTACTCAGGCTGGTCTCAAACTCCTGACCTTGAGCAATCCACCCGCCTCGGCCTCCCAGAGTATTAGGATTACAGGCGTGAGCCACCGCACCTGGCTGTGTCTGCTTAGTTTTTAAAGAAACTGCCTGACTACTTTCCAGAGTGGCTTTACCATTTTATATTCCCATCAGTAATGTATTAGAGATCCAGTTTTTCCACATCCTTGCCACTCTTTGATATTTGCCACTATTTTTTATGTTAGCAGTTCTAAGAGGTAATGTAATAGCTACTGATATTAAACATCTTCTCATGTGCTTATTTACTCTCTGTATATCCTTTTTGGAGAAATGCCTCGTGTCTTTTGACAATTTTCTAAATTTTTAAATTTTTTTACTGCTGAGTTCTAAGAAGTCTCTTTATGTTTTAAATACAAATCTTTTGCCAGATACATGGTTTGCCAGTATTTTGTCCCAGTCCATAGCTTGTCTTTTCAGCCTTTTAACAGGGTCTTTTACAGAGAAAATGTCTTTAATTTTGATGAAGTCCAATTTATACATTTATTTTTAGTATAATGAGCTGTTATTTTGGTTTATATGGGTGCTTCTGTCCAAGCAGTAGCTCTCTTCTCTTTTCTAGGTATTCTTTAAATATCTACTTTGTGAAATATATGACAAAATTTTAAACCCAGTATAATAACCAATCTAATAAGTGGCTAATTTTAAAGATTACCAAAATTAGCTGTGTTAACATTTAAACATTTAAACATCAGTAAATTAAACTTCTATAAGTTCATTGTCTTCATGAAAGTCAAAAATATACCAAAACCAGAATTTGTAATCAAAAACTGAAAATAGAGGAAGACATTTATTTTAGTATAGAAAATGTCAGCAACCATGAAAACTTATTAGTAACACACTTTCCTTACATGATTTTTAAAGTTGCAACATAAAATCAATTAATACTTCTCTCAATCTCTTTTATACAAATTAAATGATAAACCCAAATCTCTCTAAATGAGAAGCATTTTTCATGATGAATTTGCTTTTATTGCTATCATTATTTAAAAAATCAAAAAACAATATTCAATAATTAATATGTTCAATCATTTCTCTTATTACATAATTTTCTTATTGTATTTTAGAAATCCAAGTTTATAATTGGCAAAATAATAGTGACACCTATTCTGCTTAAATGGCTGTGAATGGTAAAGATAGGATATGTTCCAAACAATTTTAACTGAGTGTGCTCCACCAAATCTCCACACAGATCATGTTTCTTACAAGCCTCTTAGACTTAATATTATATTTGATAATTAAGGTATATGTCCAAAAATAAATATATCTGTTATCCTATATGCTCATTTCATCACTTCTTGCCAAAGAGCATTCTAGAAGGCACTGCTTTAGAATGAGCAAGATAAGGAAATTTGAAGAGTACACTGCAAAGGAAACTTAAGCATTCTCATCCCTGCAACCCAGAATGTTCTTAAAGAAGCACTCTCCAGTGTTCTGCTGTAGAAGAAAACAGGATCAGCAGTCCTGTCCCAACAGTGTACTCATTAAGTGTTTTCTCTTCCAGCTGTGTCAGCTCTTGACAGTAAAAGAATCACTCTTAAGCATAAAATCCTTGATGAACTTGATTAAGGCAGAATTAAGGACTTCCCTCAGTCAGTGTAAAGTCAAGGGTAGTTGATAGGTAACATTAGGATCTCATGCTATATCCAAAGCCAGTAATGAGGAAGCAATGTAAACCAAGGCCACCTGAGAGAAGTTTGGCTCCGGATCCTGTTTTAGAGCCATCAAGAGTTAGCTTCAGTATAAACCTTTAAGAAGAAACAAAGGGTTGACCAGAGGAAGTTCAGATTTGCCTGGGAGAGTGGAAGCAGGAATGGCAATCTTCCAAGAAGTAATTATGTCCAGCTCCATTTAGGCTATGAATTTCCAGAGGTAAACTGCTCAACATGCAGTCAAGAAAAGCTCTGAGGATATTTACTTTGAAACGCAAGAGATTTTGGAAAGAATTTGGGTAGCCAGTAATCTCTGGACTCTGTTTCCTGACTACTCTTAATGAAAAGACTCCAAAAAATATCATTTCATAACAAAAATCCAGACTCAAATTCCTTCTTTTGGAAGAATCTCAGATTGTTTGACCTCTAAGCCCCCATATAACCCAAAGATTATGATTCTAAGGTATTAAATGTTAATGGACAAATAACATGGACTCAATAAATATTTGCTGAAATGAATTGAACTGAATTGAATTCAGGCAGTAAAGGGTTTATATTTTATGGCTACAGTTTATCTAATTCTCACAGTCAAGCAGCTGTATGAACTTCCTTTCCTTTGAAAGTCTTACATTTGCTCACCACATTTCCCTGCTAAAATCTGTGAGGTAGAGTTCATCTTACTAACCATATTTTAGAGGTCAAATTGCCTTCGATGGTTCATTTCTGAGGATATTTCCCCCAATAGTATTATGTCCCAACATAGAGTTTCCATATCTCTTATCTAAAAATAAATTACCTGAACTTGATTGCATATAGGATCACAGAATAATGAATATGGATTTTTGCTTAACAGATACCCAATTTTTTTAGCAAAGATACTTTGTGATTTATTATTCTTAATGACCTAGTTATTTGAAAAAAAAAAAACCATGGAAGGTATCAATGAATTTTCTTCAATTGGTTAAAATATCATACATTTCTTTCACCAGTTCAGACATCTTTGTCTTTGATCCTGATTCACAGAATTTAGTGAGGAGGTGGAAAAGAGGATCGTTATAGAAGATGAATCAACAACATGATGGACAAAGGATCACAGAAGTAATGAAAAGATTTTTTAACTTCAAAAAATAAGTCAGAAAATGTAAGAATCTTTGGGTAAGGAAATGAAATCTCACTTTAGCAGAAATTTATCTGTCTAATGCATATCAAATATTCTTGTGAAAGAAACCATATTTATTTACGATCATGAAAACATAATATTCTGTATAATAGTCTTTGGAAGTAAACTCAATAATGCACTTGGTGTTCATACTTACTCTAAGACTATTGTCAAAATAACTAAATAATTAATATACCCATATTATATATTCCTATGTTATGAAAATTATTTTATGTGCCTATTTTATCAACTTGTTTAAATCCATAAGGCAATCAAGGTATTATCAAAATTGATTATATAATCAATATTCTCAGGATCCAGAAATGGCTTTCTATGGCTTAAACTTTTCAAAAAGTCAACTGAGCATAGAATTGTTATTTTTGGTCTTTATAATGTAATATAAAGACAGAGGCATAATTATTAACAGATTAGGCAACACATTGTCTTAGTATGTTTGTTGTAGCTTGATAAAAAATTTATTGATTTGCTAAATTTTGCTAAACTAATTTAGAACTTGCTTTGACCTTCTCTAGTCAACTACTGTAACTGTGCTATAACCTAATTAGGAAAATCTCAAGAGAGAATGGTTGTTTCTTATGATTAAATATGAGGTGAGACTCTAGTCTTACTTTCTCAGTTCACAGATTGTTTTTAATTCATTTACCTGGAATAAGACTGAAAATACTTTAACAGTTATCCTATTCAAAGTAATCAAAGCTTAAAAGGTCTTTGTCCTATATGATATTTTGAAACACATGTATAGGAAATTGCCAAATTATTATACAATGTATTATATTGCAAGTGAGTTGTCGAAAACTTGGAATGCATTTTCTCAGAAACAATGTTGTAAGTGGTATTCAGATACTCTGCTTGTTCATGAAATGTACTTATCATATGTGGAAATGCTATTTATTTATATTACCAAATATATAATACCACCTTTTTCTATAAATAAAATAAAAAGTAAAGATCGAAATGTAAGTTTTTATTTAACTTATTCACTATGCCTGAGATAAATCCAGTTTTATTAAAGAATATTGATTGGAGGTAATTCTAAAAGGCACTTTGGGGCACTGTCTTTTCAAATACAAATTTTAAAATAAATAAATATTAATAATCAATTATTTTATTTTTTCATTTATGAAGTAATAAGTCTTCATCATATAGACTTTTGGAAATATGAAAAGTAGAAAAAAAAATCACCTGAAATTCTATCACTTAAATATTAACCATTGTTATCATGGTTGTGTTAGTTATCTATCCCTGTATAACAAATTACTCCCAAATTTAGCATCTTTAAACCAACAAACATTTATTAGTTCATAGTTTCTGAGGGTCAGGTATCCAGGATCAGCTTACCTGAGTGGTTTTTGCTCAGTTCTATCATGAGGTTGTTAATTAAGCTGTTGACCAGGATTATTCTAGTAGTTATCTCAAGAAGATTCACTGGGAAAGGAGGATTTACTTCCAAGTTCATTGACAAGGTTGTTGAGAGGTCTCAATTACTCCCTGGCTGTTGCCCAGAGACTGTACTTCCTTACCTTATAGGCCTCTCCATAGGGCTGCTCATTCATGGCAGCTTGCCAGAGCAAGTGATATAAGAGATAGAGAGATCTAGAGCTCTAGGTGAAAGCCATCATCTTTTATAACCTAAGCTCAGAAGTGGCATACCATCACCTGTAGGCCACATGCTACTAGCCACACAGGCTGAGTCTGGAACGACTTGGGAGGGGACTACATAAAGGTATGAATAAGGGACTAATTGCAGGCCACCTTGAAGGGTAGTATCACAATGGTATGTCTCTTTCTGGTCTTCTTTTGGTACATTTTTATATGCTATCATTCCACCAATAATATTTAAAGAGCATTTGATGTCATTAAAACATCTCATAAGTATTATTTTAGTGGCTAGACTGTATTATATACTGTTGAACTTTTAGATTGTTTCCAAATCTGTGCCATTGTAAATAAGTCTATGATAAACAGCTTTTGCATGAAGCTTTTTCTGCATTTCGGATTATTTCTTTTGGATTGCAATGTAGCTACGGGACTAATGTAAAGGGCCTTGACACAAGTTACCAAATGGCTTTCCAACTGTATAGATTTATCTCATGGAGGTAGGGAGGAGCGGGTATAAGAGTGTGTGTTTCACTGCTCCTTTATCAGGGGACTTTCAAGGTTTTAAAAGATAATAACACTGACTTTTTTATTTTTATTTTTCTATGTTCATGTTAGTTTCTCTGTTCCTTCATTCCTTACATCACTAGCTCTGCTTTTAAACACAGCAACCATAAACATGTGTGCATGTGTGTGTGTGCACATGCTTATTTGGAAGAGAGAAAGGAGGATAAAAAGATGGAGAGAGAATTGTTGAGAAATGGTTTCCAGAGTTACATGAAAAAGAATGAGAAGGGGGGAGAGAAGGAATTTAGAGGGGGAGATAATATAGAACTGAGAAAGCATAGCCTAAGCCTATATTTATGTACTGAGGTGGAAGTGGTGAAAAAGAAAGAGGGGTAGAAGGAAACCAACATGCACCTTAATGAGACTGAAAAAGACGGTTGGCGGAGGAAGGAGATTGGGGAATGCAACCTCTTATGCTGTCTCCAGGGGACATCGATGGCCCAGGATAACTTGCTTTTCTCTCTTGAGAGTTAGAGAAATGCTGGGAGAGGAAAACATGTGAATAAACCCAGAGCATTTATGTTCTCCTACTTTCTTTTCAATTCCTGTCTATTACAAAACTGTTTTCCTGTGGCAAAATTCTGACAAATTAGAAGTAATCTTTTTTTATAATAGCACATTTATACTTAAGAGTAAGATGAGACAATTTAAGGGACTGAGTACCTCTTCACAGTGGCTAAGCCCACCATTGTCTTTGATATAACCAACTTTTTACCACGACTTCATGCTTTTGTCCAAAGAGCATAAGTTTTCTTCAGCAGGCATTTGGTAAAGTATAAATTTTTGATCAAAAGATACATTCTTAGCTTTATTTTTTAAGTGATCACCCCAAACAACAACAAAAAAAAATAGGGCTGTGTTACTTTCTTACTATAGCCTTAAGAAATGTTTTCTCTGGTCTCACAGTGTCCTGGATAAACCTCTATCTTATGATTTATTAAAATTCATGTTTTATTGAATTAATCCACTTATATATTTTATTTCTCTCACTAGAATGTAAGTTCTGGGCAGGGACTTAATCTAATACATCTTTAATTCTTGAAATACCCACCACAGTGTTTAATATATAAATATTTGTTGAGCCATTAAATAATGCAGTTGGGAATTTGAATGCCAGATTTAATATACCTTTATATATATCTGCTCAGTTATTTAATATGAAAATCTTCAACTGTAACTATTTTAGCCAGATGTTTGGGTAGCAAAGCAGACTTATAGTTTTGCTGAAAATGATATACAGTTAAAAATATATCTGAAGACAGAGTATATTTAACATCTAAAATATGTTTGCATGGTGCATGGTTTTCATTGATTCATTCATTCCAAAAAAGATTGTTAAACATCTCATATTTGCTAGACATATTTGTTATACCACGCTAAAAACTTAAGATTTGACTCCATTGACTGCAGGGATCCTTTGCCAGATTCTAAGTGACATGTGTTTTAGAAAGCAATGAGGAAGATGAACTAGAACAAAGAGAGATTGAAAGTAGGGAAGGTTTTTAGAAAGTAATCAAGAATGACCAAATATTATATTAATAAGAAATTATGAAGCCTTGAAATAAGGCAACAACCACGGGGATGGATGGAAGAAGAGGATGGAAAATTACATAGGTAACAATGAACAAAGCCTAACACTACTTGGATTTGAGAGGATAGAGAAGGGGGCATGTGTAACTTGGATCTTTTTGGATTTAGGGACTGGGTAGATAAAGATACCATTAGCCATTAACTAGGTGGCATAAATAGCAGCTGGCCAAGGAGAAAAGAGGGCAAGTTGGTACTTTTCACAATTCAGATGGTGCTATTAATGAGCAATTGAATACACAGATCTGGAGTTTAGGAGAGAAATATCTGTGGAGAATTTTGGAAGTTGTCATGGTGAGGGTAATGACAAAGATCATGGCAGAGAGAGGAAAAAGAAGGAGAAAACGGAAAAGGAAAAGAAGGAGATACAGAAGGAGAAGGAGCGGAAGGGGAAGGAGAAGAGGGCAAATGACTGAATCTTTATATGCTTTGTTACAATTAACCACTTCAGTATATTCTTTAGGTAAACCACTATGGTTACTGGAGCCATATGTGGTTATTAAACAAAAATAAAAGTCTATACTGATGCAGAATTTTGATAGTTTTTTTCTCATAGCTTTAAGAAAAATTGATGCTATATTTTGTCTTATAGTCTTTTGTTAGCTTTTATTTCTTAAAAGTGTACTGAAAGCAAGCTCCTGATAAGATTATGGGTTTCTCTTCCCATGAGTCCCTGAAGATAATAAACCCTGAAAAACATCATAAAGTGTGGTTTGTTTCAACACCTCTTTCCATCAGTTTTTCTGCCGTGAACACTTGCAATCAACAGTGACGAATCTCTTTACACTATTGAAGAAATCTTGTAGACTCTAAATGACTTTCATGAGAAACAAGTGATCAAACTTTTTTTTCCTATGTATTATATTACGGTGGACATGACAGTTAACCAGCTTCAATACTGTAATGAAATCCAAGGGTATTGCCATCACTGAGCCACATCAATGTTGATGCATGTGAAGAAAATGTAAAGACTGGGCGTATGGCAAAAATGTCTTCCCTGGAGTAAGGGAAAGGTGGGCGATTACGTTTAGAAACACAAAATGGTTCAATAATAACTGGAATTTTACCAAGTAGCTGCGTGAATTTGCTCTCGTGTCTGAGTTTTTGCTTTATGATTTTTAAAATGAGAAGACTAGACTAAAATATCTTGAAGTTTCATTCAGCTCTAAAATTTCATAGCAATTCAGAGATATACCAACTTCAAGATTAATTTAATGTTATAAACATCAACAGGCAAAGAGCTCTTGCATCAGGCAATTTTACATATTTGAATCAATGCGGCAGGAAGTAAGTATCAGGGGTTGGACAATTTAACTACGCTTACTTTTATAGAGACAGACTATGGCTCAGAAAAATCTGGGTTCTATTAACTTGAGCCATATGAAGTTGTCATTTGTGGTGGTCAAATTTGGTCAAATATAGACAATTTTGTATGCTTCAAATCAATATTACTTTTAGCTACTATGTTACCAACATAAGAAAGCCATTACATTTTATTTTAATTAATTTTTATTTTCTGAAACATAGAAATTTGGTAATCAAGTCCTTAACACAGAAAGGAGCACAACATTATAGATAGTGAGATATTTTAATATCCTTAAAAATATAGATACAATACAGATAATATGTCATTGGAACGTTGTGTGAAAAAGATGGAGTCGTCATTGCATGATGGAGGCTTTTGATTCAGTACTGGAATTCTTTATCCAGTAGTTATCCCCTCTCTCTATTCATTTGGATAAAGCTTTGCTTGCTACAGAATCTACTTAACCTGCAAGATTCTATCCCATAGCAATTGCTCTTTGTCTCTCTAGCAAAATCAACCTAAACTGGACCCTGCTATTAGCTACCTTTCAATCAATTTCTTGAGACACTCAGGGCCAACCTCTTAGAAGAGATATGCTGTGGTTACATTTTTCAAGATTAGATACACAGTATTAACAAAGAACTAGATTGCATTCAAGAGAGAATTAAGAGTCTTATTCACTGAAGGAGGACATAGGTAGCCCCTGTCGTTGAGTCTCCATGGTTCAAATCAGCAGCCTAGTAGAAGCAAGGAACAGGACAGGGAAAAATCTGCAGACTCACAGCTGATTTGAGGAGGCTTTATCTGCAGGCTAGCAGATGTGGAGTATTTTTTTTATTTTATTTTCTGAAGATTAGGGAACCCAGGTAGAAGCACGGGCTTATGAACAATTGTTCAGAATTCAGGTAATTCAGGATGTATGTTATACAAACACAAATGAAAATTATAGTCTGTGATTTAAAAAAAAAAAGTTGTGAAAGCTCATTAAGATTTATTATAGGTCCTAAATTTTGTAATCCCGGAGCTTAACGACAGATGGTGGTGTAACTCCACCAATTTCGCAACATCTACATTCAATTTAACATTGTAACATAGATTACCCTTGATTTGACTTCGGTGAAATTAGAATTTTCTCTTTTCCCTAAATGTGTCTGGGAAGAGAGTAGGAACAAACTGTCTTTAAAAAGTCTGTTTCTTTGCTCATCTTCAGAAAACTGTAGTGAATGTGAAAAATAGGAATCTGGTATGTGCCTGCTTTTCTGTGTGATAGGAAAAATATTTTACCTTGCATTTAAAGACTTTTGTTACAGGCTATTTGAAGTGAATAGTACAACTTTAAATATGGTATCTCTAATAGAAAAAAAAAATTAAAAACTGCCTCCTTTCCACTCTCCCAGCTATCTTTCTAACAAGTCCGTTAAAGATTAAGTATGAGTCACAATTACACAGATAAAACGTCTCTGAAGAATAAAAATGTAGTTGTTGTTTGACTGAAACTTTTGGAGAAAACAGACCTGTGTGGATAATTAAATTTTTAGAAGAAATAACTAAAAATCAAAGCGGTTCACTCCGGAGAAGCATTAAACTAACATTTGCAATATGTCATTCGCGTACGTTGCTTTTCTTCATCCTGGCTTTAGTTAGTCTCATTTGGGGAGTTTTATTTCGCGCAAGATGCGCTGGCAGAGACCATTTCAAACGAATTTATCTTTTGCCAGGACCGTAACAGAGCAGTGTCTCAGATTTTGTTGATTTGTGGTTTCATCATAAAATAAACTTGAAATCAAATAGATTTTCGCGAGGAAGCTTTGAGGTCCACTTGGTGAAACTCCTCATTCACCCAGTAGCCCCGTTTAACTTTCTTCTGGAACCTCTTTTAATGACTTCTGCAGACCCACGTGCTGCAAAGGAGACCTGAGCTGTGGCAACGACCCTACGCGGCGACTACAGGGAAAGAATTTGGCTTTCCTTCTCTCTCCGATAAGCAGTGTTTCGTTTAAAGGCTGCCTTGATCCAGTGGGCTGACCAGCGACTTGTGCAAAAGAAAACTATTCGTTCGCTGTTTGCCCTTTCAGCGTTTTCCTCGGCTGCGGAAACCCGGTTTTCCTATTATTATACTTCAACTTTTTTTGGAGTCTGCTCGCACAGAGCGCTAAACCCCGGCCGGCTCCAGCAGCAGCCGAGGCGAACAAAGCCTGCAGTGTTCCGGGCCACGCTGGGGCGGGGTGGTGGGCGACTTCAAGGAATTGCAAATAAATATATTTTATGACCACCCATCAACAAACTACGTGCCACCGTGGCAGCCCCTGGTAGCACGGCTGTGTCTGCGGTGTGGCCAGGGGCGGGGGCCGAAAGGGAGGCGACCTGAGAGGGGAAGCGAGCGACGAGCCCTGGGCCTGAACTTTCACCTCTCGAACCCGGGCCCTGCCCATTGGCTGAAGCCGAGGGGTCCGCCGAGGACAGCGGCTCCTGGCAGGACCCGCTTTCTCAACTCCCCGGTCGTCTTTCCGGAGGGAAGGGCTGGTGGCCCGGGGCATGGCAGGAGGCGAAGAGGAGATAATGGGGGCGAAGTTAAGCGGGGGCACCCGGGGGCTGCGGGCTCAGTCCCACCTAGAAAGAGGCCTGGGAAGGGTATGGCCAATCTGTAAAGATAATGCTCCCCCAACTGAGATATCCTCTTGCACCTCTTGGCGTTTGGCTATTTGTACTCGCAGGAAAGAAATGTCAGAGGCTGCGAATTTCGCCAGAACGTGTCTTTGTGTACAGAAAAGTGAAAGGCTAACTAAACCCGTTCCTCCCCAAGTCTTGAGACTGCAACCCTCCTTCTCCTCGCTGGGAACTGGAACTTATCTTCTAAGTGACCCATACTCCTTTATAATATACCTTTCCCGCTCACTTCCTCGGGACACCTGGCGAGAAAGGGCTGTCAGTGGGGTCGATGTAAGCGGGGAGGCCGAAGAAAAAGAAGTGAGAAGCTGAAGACCTTTTGGCTGTTCCGTTACCTTTATTCATGAGCCCCCTGGAAAGGTACATCCTCGGCTTTGCAAGGATTTGACGCCGTTTACGCCTCTCCTTTTCAAAAATAGTTTCGGGTTAATTCAGAGCCCGTTTTTATTTAGGTTTGCTAGCGAAGCATAAACGCAGATTACTGAACATAAAATTATCCCCACCTTTCAGAAGGACGAGGTAGGGCCGTTTGGGCCTGGTATTTTCTGATACTAACGACTGCTCTTCCTCCCCTCTGTGCTCCCACCTTCAAAAAGATTCGGATTATTTGTCCACTGTTCAGCCTGCATTTCGAAAAACGCAATTTTAAAAGTAAGAACACAATCTATCAGCAGAGCACTTAAGTACTGCCCGGAGTTGAAAAGCTCACAGAAAGAACAGTAATTGAAAGCTCAACTCTACCTCGTTCCTCGTCCTCCTGGCAGGGGCCCTCTTTCCAGGGCCAGCCCCGTGGCTTACTGACTTAATTGGTTTCACTAAAAAACCTGACGGTGTGTTTACAGATGTGGGTGCCAGGGCCGCTTCCTCCCTGAGAGAACTGCGGATTCTGAAGGGGCGAGTTGGTGCCAGGTGTGTGTGTGAGCTCGAGCTCGCGTCTGCCCTTTACAGAGAAAGGGCGCGCTGCTCTTTGAGGAAAGGCAAGGCTCAAAGGCAGAAGTTAGTGCAGCTCGCCCGTCTCCCCCATCACCACCACTCCCTCTTCAGCCACCGGAGATGTTAAAGTTAGCCCTTCTTTCTCCTGGGAGGAAGGTTGGGAAGCAGCCAGGGGCCAGCCTCTGTTCCCCACGGCCTCTTGGCCGCAGCTGTTTGAAGGAAAGTTTCCGCGCCTTTCGGAACGCCGCGCTCAGCGACTGACTTGCGAGCAGAGCGGCGGCTCGGCCGGCGGCGCGAGGTGAACGCAGCCAGCGGAGGGAGGGTCGCGCTGCCCGCGGGCTGGGGAGGGGCTGGCGGGAGACGGCGGGGAGGGACCGCCGGCACGGAGCTGGGGAAGGGGCTCCGGAGGACCCCGCCCCGATTCGGGTCACGCGTCCCTTCCGAGGCCCGCCTTGCCCTCCCTCGGCCTCTCCCCTGTCATGCCCCTCGGTCCGCGCGGGCCGGCCAGCCCGGTCACACCCCGCGGCTAGGAGCAGGGATCCAGGGCTGGAGGCTTGGCCCGCGCATCCCCCACGCCGGCGCCTGGGTTTTGAAGTGCGCGCGGAGTAGGCTCTGGCAGTTTCTTCTTTCCTTTCATTCCGGTTACTTTTGCTCCCCTCAGTCAATGATTGGGCCCATCACGAAAGCCTCGGACCCTAAACAGTCCCAACGCCGCGGCCCTTTTCTTCCAAGCCCCGCCCCGGTGACCTGGGCTGCGGGACCACGAGGAATCCCAAGAACTCCTGGGCCCAAGCGAGACAGGAGGCAGGACAACAATGAAGAGTGAGAAAGACACTCGGCCTCTCCCCACCCCAGGCCGCAGAGGCGCACACCGTGAAAAGAAAGGCCAATCAGCGTTTTAACACACGCTTGGGTCTCCCTTACTGACTACCATGTACTTTAACTCCCTGCCACCGAGGGCTTTGGATCCCTTCGAGGCTTTCTGCACTTCACGTGGAATCCCCTGTTTCATTTGCCAGCAGCTCCGTCTGCTGAGAGGACGTACTTTGGGGACTGCCAAGAAGGAGCAGACACAACTCGGCTTTGCCAGTGCAGCATACGGTTTTGTTCTAGCCTCCCTCCCCACCCCCTTCCCTGACTCGCCGTCTGGGGCGAGCGGGAGAAGGCGGAGCAGGAGGTGGGGAGAAGGGTGGGGGTGGGGGAAGATCTGGCGCAGAACAAACAAGTTCTCCAGCGAGTTGTTTACATAGCAGGTGGACCTGACGTCAGCCAGGAAGCCCTACTGCAAATCTGAACAATATTCTGCCCCGCGTTTCCCCCTCCCTTAAAGAAGTTGGGGGACAGGGGGAGATAGGTGGAGGTGGGAGGCAGGCATCCCGACCAGCTGGTTCCAAACCACTTTTTGGATCAACAAAAACAGCGACAATAACAACGCAAAGTAAAACAAAACAAACAAGTGGTCCAGCAGTACTTCGGAATCCTCTTAGGCGTCCCTTCCCCCACCCCGCCCCTCCGAGGAGAGGCAGCTCCGCGCGCTGTGTGTGTACAGTTCGCATTGCCAACAACTAGCGCGCGCGGCCGGGTGCGCGCGCCCGCCAGCGCACACTCACACACATACAGACACACACACATACAGACACACACACACACACACACACACACACACAGATCCGGGTGGGGGGAGCGGCAGCGCGAGACAGCGCGAGCCTCCGAGAAAGCGCGAGACACGGCGGCGCGTGCAGCTCCGCGGCCGCCGCTTCGCCCCAGCTCCAGCCCCGCGCCACCCGCAGCCCGCCCGCGAGCGCCCGCCCGGTTATTTATGCGGCGGCCGCGTCCGCCGGCTGCAGCTTCCTACAGGCCCCCCCGCGCCTGCCCCGGGCGCGCTTCCCCACTCGCGGCAGCAGCTGCCGGGACTCGCGCGTGGGTGTGTTGTTTGGGGGCTTCTGCCTCGGCGCCGCGGGTGCCACCTCCCGGGACGCTGCCCACGGCGTCCCCGGTCGCGGTAAGTTTCTTCACCCTCACTCTGGCGCGCTGCACCTCCGCACCCCACCCGTCCCAGCCACCTCCTCGCCCGGCCGGGCTGCGACTTTACTCTGCTCCGCGCTCCTCCCGCGGCGGCGGCAAAGTTTCGCCCCAATGGCAGCGCTCCGCTCGGCTGGGCGAGTGTGACATGTGTCAAATTTCGGCTCGGCGTCTGGGTCGCGTTCCGGACCCAACATCACCACTTGTTGTTCTTTTTCATTTTGCTTTGCGATGGGGGAACGGGGGGGGGGGATTTGCTGTTGGCTCACTGATTTTTAGTTTTGAATATGCAAAATGTTGCCTTGTCCGGAGAGACCGCGGCTACAGGAAAATGTGTGTCGAAACACCAGATGTGTGTTTGTTTACTCTTTTTAAAAATTGTTTGTTGTCTTTCCCTCTTCCTCCCTTCTCTCTCCCCTCGGGAGGAGAAACAACAGTAAAAACATCTGGCGGTGAGAAGCACATACTTTATTGATCCAACTGCTGACCTTTATTTACTCACTGGGCAAGTGCACGCGTCTCGTCTCTAAGTTAGGCACTCCAGCGTTCCTTTCAGAAGTACTTCCCTGGGAAGAACAGAGGCGGAAAGGGGGACACTCCTATTTCTGGAGTCCAGAAACTCCCGGCTCCCAGAGACGCCTCGAGCTAACCGTGTGCCCCGATTGCGCTCTTTCTCCTGTCCACGCTTTAGCACAACCCGCTTCCCCCGGGATCTGTCCTGGTTTTACTTTTATTCCGCTTTGGAGAGGTCTCCTCACTCTCCGAGGTGGGTTTGGATGAAACCGCGCTTCACGGTTCTTCAGGGAGGGCATGTGGGAGGGGCGCGAACACCTTTCGGAGAAAGGGAGGGCTTTTGCTGGGCTTTCACCTGCGAGTCGGCGGTGGCCGGGGCGAGCCTAGGGAGGGCAGACGCAAGTCCGAACGCCCCTTTGCGCTAGCGGCGGCGCACGTGCGGCGACGGCGGCGCGGGCGGAACCCACTGGGTGGCCGCGCGCGCCGCCCGCGCGTCTTCCGCGCGCCTCTCCCTGCCCGGCAGGCTGGAACGCGCCCTGACACCCCGACCTCGGTGTGGACCCTGATTTGCTGTGGGTGTTCAGGCCTCTGTAGAACAGGGAGAAAAGTTGTCCTACTATCCTCAGACTCTGAGATCTCTTAGGTAAGTCTCTCAGGGCACCGGGCCCATCGGGTGACACTTGGATTAGAAGGAACGTGAGGGGAAAGAGGTGCAAGTCTGGGGCATTAGCGTCACCAGTGCGCGTTTTGCATAGGGATGAGTCAAGAGAGGCTGAACTGGCCACCACTTGGGAGGCTCCTCAGAATCCCCAATCCCTGAGGAACTAAACCCACTTGGTATTTGTTTATTCAGCTTTTAAGCAACATATTCAAACCACTTAATGGACAACTGCTATCTGCAATGCTCCTTTCCCTCTTCCACTTCCCCACTTGCACACATTTTCTTTCACCACGAGTTGAAATCCAGTTTCTTGATCTTGAGGACTATTCCTCCAGTGCTCTTTGCTCCCAGATGGGCAGGCATTGTCGACTGGAGATGCACTTAGTGGCCTGGGTGAGTTCTCAGAAGGGGTTGGAGGGAAAAAAGGTGGGAAAGACCTGTGGGAGTGTGTGTGGTGTGTACTTCTGTAGTCACCATGGATTCAGAAGTGCTGAAAGAGCTACCTCCCAACAAGCCCAGAGTCTACATGAAAGAATAGTTAAGTAGTAGCAGGTAAGCCCAAGGGAGAAAGTGGCATCCTGGTGTCAAGTAGCTGAAGTGGATGTTTTCCAACTGGAAGTATTTGGGGAGATTAACTTTTAGAAAATAGAAGTTTGCCTGGAAGGCACATCTTTGCATGCTCTCTAACTCAAGTAGTTTGGTTAGGCAGCAGTGGAGAGAGTAGGGGTGTGTTTAATAGCAAATCTGTGTTAGAGGTCAAAACTGAAGTGAAGATGAGCTTTCGGATATTTTCATCTTGGAGTTTGCATTGTGGCATACCTTGGAAATGTTTTATGTTGTCAAGGGGCCTGTTTATCTTTTCTGTCACTATGAGTTATGGATAAGTATATTCTCAGTGTACTGGAATTTTTAAATGTATTTGTTTAATGCTGTTAAACACACTTAATTTACAATCTGAATTTGTATCTACATTAATAGAGTGGGTATAAAGTTATATACATTATGATCATTAGAGTCATAAAATTTCTTATCAGCTTTAGAGCTTTTTAAAGTCCTTTTTTTCTTGCCTGCTAGTCTTCCTTCCTTCTTTCCTTCCTTTTATTTTTATTACTTAACTAGATGCATATCATAGTTGTACAGTTCAGTACTTGTTTAAGAAATCCACTATTTCATTTTTGTTTAAAACTAAGTGAAAGAAATGTTAAATTGTGATTAAGTTACTAACTTTTAAAGAGCAGTGTAGAAACCTGATGATACATCCCTGTAGGTAAGTGAGAGGACACTCAGTTTAAAAAGATCTCAAAATTCACTTTTAAGAACAAAAAAGAATGCCAGGATTTTTAAGGGAATAATTTTTAGCATTCAATTTAAATATAGGACTACAATAAATACTTTATTTTTATACATAGATTATTAAAGTGTTACCATTATATTTCAATGTGTATTAAATAAAGGGAATACATATATATAATAATTAGGAACTATTTATAATTATTTTTCAAAATCGCTTAACTTAGATTTGGGATACTGTTTTCATAGAATTCATACTCTGGAGTGGAAACAGACCTTTGATTACATTATAACATGAATAGATTTATGAAATGGTTGTGCCTGAGTAAACTGTCATTGGAGTTTCATTTCTTTGCACTGATAATACTGCAGTGGTTTTGCTTAAAAAATAAATCTTTGTAAATTTCTAGAAACATAAAATAAGAAGGAAATAGTTGAATGTGGCCCATCATAAAAGTAGGAAAAGGTTAACATTATATTTACAGATAATCTGTAATAAGAAGTTATATTCCCTTTGTACAAGCAAGATTTCAAAAAACACAAAACAAGTCTTTGCATAGCTACATAGCTATTATACTTTATGAAAAGCATACTTTAATATGTAAAAGTAACTGCCTGATTTGATGAAGATTCATAGAGCATATAACAGCATAATGTACATAGCCAGATAAGTTTACCAGACGTTTTTATTTCAAGAGAAGATGTGAAGGATACAAAACTTAATTACATAAAAGAGATATGAATTTTGGGGGGTGTTAATAGCTGGTTCTACCTTATCACCCTTGTCTGTTTCTGTGCTGATAGCTTCAGGTTAAATCAGCTATTAGTTACAATACTGATACAAAACTGAATGATGGACATGGTCATGTATTTTCTGCCTCTCTGAATTAAATCAGGAAGAGGCCAGTGACTTTTAAGAAGAGAATGTGATTTAAAACACAGTTCACTAAGAAGTTTTCTTGACTTGATTGTGAGTAGACAAAATTGTAAATCACAGTTGAATTCAGAAATAGTCTAAATCCTTTTGCAATTGCTGAATATTAATTTTTGACACACAAACTTTTTTTGTTGAACTTTGTGATAAATAGTAGTATTCTTATTGGTAAATGAATAGAGCCAAAATGTTTTAACCAGTGCTCAAATTCATACTACCCTTCGATGAAAACCCGTATCTTAAATTAGGCCCAATGGGATCTTAATATTTACATCGATTTGAAAGCAACCTTATTTATGTAGTCCTTAATTCATAGAGTTCTAATAAACTTGAGCAAATCCAACCCAGAAAGATGGCTGTTTATATTTTTAAGGCTTCTGTTAAAGGTAACCCCTGTGCTTGAAACTTTTAAAAAACATATTCCAGTGCTCATGGTCTGTAAATAATCTATGCCTAATTCAAAGTTTAGTTCTATTTCTTCTTCAGATGAAATAAACATTTTCTTAGGTCCAACTATTTATCTTTTAATATACTTGGTCTAAAAGTCATATCACGTCTATAGTCTTTATTAAGTAAAACAATTCTTTTGGCATTTTTTTTTTTTTTAATGAGTCTTAGGTCATTGTCATTGCTTTTTTATGGAGTTGTTCCAAACTTTTAGTTTCTTCATTTGTTTTTCAGAACTTCAAAGCGGGCTCCATAACTATTTTTATTTAACGCCTTAACTAAGCATGGTCAGAAAAGTTGTCTAAAATTACTATTTACTTTTTTTTAAACCCGGCATGGGTTATGTGAAAATTTATTATTTATTGAATTACATAAATACTCATATTGTAGGATATTCTTTCCTGTAGAATATTCCTTTCTGGAAGATATTCTTGCCTATTAAAATAAATGGGTACTTCCACTTGCTTATTTACTTCTGAAGTATTTTTGTATATATTGTTTTGTCTGCTCTATGTATTTATCCATCCCCAAATGTTCCAGACAAAACAAACAAAAAAATGACTAGCTTTGGTGAAATGTAAAGAAATGTCATGACTAAGAAATTAATGTTAGGCTATTGAGATGCTGAAGAGAGGTCTTTAGAGAAGATTTAGATTTATTATGTTGCAACATTATTAATATTAAAACAAAAAAGTAAACCCATGTGTGTATGGTGATGTATTTTCAGTAGTATTTTTAGTAGTATTCATTAAAGCTTTTTTTGTTTAAATTGTTGCTTTGGTAATTTGCTGTTTCCTCAAATGTGATATTATTAAGTATTGGCCTAATTATTTTTAGGAGTATAATCTCAATTTTATAATTGGAGTGATTATGAATTTATGCTTATCTGTACAAATATTTGAATAGCAGTCAATTTAACAGAGTATATCTGTGTTTTAAAATGAGGTACAGTGGCATCACCCCTATTTCATTTTTAAAACATTATATTTTAGTTAGAGCTTGATTCATTTTACTGTTTCATTTCGTAATTGTGAACTTCGTTTACTCTCTCTAAATTGACTCGTATTTGTTCATTTTTCCAACTTGTCATGTACCATGTGCATGCTTAACTTTACTCAAATTATCAAAATGTTATTAAAAATGCATCTTCTCCATAAATCATCTATGGGGCCCAGATCCAATGTTTTGAATTCCTTGACATTTGAAACATGCATTCTTGTACCTTTACTCAACTACTACTTGAGTTCACCTTTCCAATTGGTTGTACTCTTCTCTCTTCCTACTCTCCTCCAAGTGTATCTAGAACATACCTTCCCATTATATTGATAAATATGTTATAGAAGAACTGATATCTTCATTTTTTTCTGCTGTGGCTAATTATTTTCATTTGCAAGAGCGAATAAAATCTCAGTGTTGAAAAAGCATATTGCTATGAAGCAAATGAATTCCCAGGAGTTTAAAAAGCTCTTAGCATTTTTTAGTTTATTAATGTTCTTAAATTTCCTTCAATTTCTGTCTTGGAAGGCTTAAAATATACTTTGTGGAAGATAATGTTGGTTTAAAATTTATTTAAGTTTTTAGTGTTTCCTTTTAAAGATTTTTCTAACATAAGTCTAAAAGATTATACCATTAGAGTGTCTTAAGATTTTTTTAACAGGTTAAGGAAATTAACTTTGAATTCCTCAAACAAAGGATGCTACTAAAAAGAACTTTAAGTTTTTCTGGTACTCATTTTTTTTTTTGTTCTCAATTTTTGTGTTTATTTGGTGGCATTTTCTGTGAAAGTTTTCTGTATCACTTAAGTTTTATATTATTTTTGTACACACACACGGCCTACAACCATTACTTTGCAACTTTTTTCTCAACCTTAAGAAAAAACAAACTTTCTTAAAATGTATTTTAGGGGGTAGGAAAAAAAATCGGTGGTAGAGACATATTTCAGAGAAAGCATTTATGAAATTTCTCACTGGCAGATAGTGAGGAAAAACTTACAGTACGCTAATCCAAATATCTTAACATCTTAGCATATGTAGACTGTCATAAAATCATCTCATTAAAAAAAAAAAAAAGATTCCCAACATCTTCAGAACTATTCCTCACTATTACTTCACCCAAATTTATGTTCCAGGATTTGGTTGATCTATATCTGTATGCCTGTAGCTAACTCTTCACTTCCTTTTTGTCTTCAGTTTTTTTCCCTTTCAGAGTCTGCCTTTAGTTTAGCTTGTTCTGTACATCCAGTTTGCATAGCCACTGCTACTAGTCTGGTCAGATACAAGATCATCTCCTACCTGAACTGTTGCAACGGCTACTTAGTTGATCTCCCTTCTCCCTCCAGGCACCACAGTTTATTTTCCAAATATTTTTTGAAAAAAAAATGTCTAGTTACTTTTGTATAAACCTTTCAACAGCTTCTTATGTCTCTCAGAATAAAATACAGACTTTATATAAGGTCTTATTGTTTTTCCTCTTGTTAAATCTATTCTGGACACTCTGGCCTCCTTGATAGTCCTTAAAACAGGATGAGTTGATTCCTACCTCAGAGCTTTTGTTTCTGCCCAGCATGCTCTATCCTCAGGTATCTTCACTAACTTCAGGTCTCTGTTTAAATGTACCGTTATTAAAGAAGCCTTCCTGACTGTCTATATATAAAATGACAAATTCTCATTGATTACACTCCATTACCTTTACCATATTTTATTTTTCTTCGTAGCACTATCATCAACTGACATTTTAAAAATTTGTTTATTTTTCATCTGTTCCCCCAATGACAGTGCATATTCCATGCAGCCAGGGATTTTGTTTTGTTCACTGCTCTAATGCAATGCTTAGAGCACTTCCTGGCATGTGGTAGGAGCTCCATAAGTGAATCCTCAATGAAGGAATGAATGCCTCATTGGAGGCCCAAGAAAGTACTTCTATCTATATCATTGCATAACTCGTGTTTTTATGTATAATTGAAATTACTTTTCACTGTATTTTTTATCCTACACCTATTTTATACCATATCATATTTAGAAAAACTGCTCACTATTACATTGACAAAGTCATGGCTTTCATCTCACGTGTGTATACTTCAAGTTCCATTTTCTGTATCTCTTTTTATTCTCAATCTGAGAAACAATATTACATTTAACTTTTGAAAGTTGTGAATGAGTGTTCATGGTTTGGGACAACAATTTACTTTCAATAATTCAGTGCCTTGATATAATAATCTTTAGCACAAGTTAAACTGACATGTTTAATCATAAAACTCATTATATATTAGTATGAATAGCATAAATATCATATGTAAATGTTTCTAATGACTACACTATGAATACAACATGGGCAAAATAAATATTTCTGGGATCCTCTGCAGTGAAAGATAGAGGGAAATGGGTCAAATCAAGGTCTCTTCTGGGATTTTTAGCCATGTTTAGATGGCTTTACTTCTTTGTTTTGGAAAACACATCATAAGTTTACAAATTCTCTTTTCTTTCTTTCAATATGTATCCTTAAACAGACCAGATTTGAGATTTGGTGAAAAGTCTATGTTTCCAGATTTAAAATCCCACCCTTTAGCTTGTTCAAATTGCTTTCGGATACTAAGGCATGTATAAGTGATATAAAACTCTCTATATGTTACCACAAATACACAGATATTTTCTTATGCATAATGCCCTACAGATCACCTTCTCACATACTTTGTTCATATTTAAAATTTCACTAATTTTCTCAGAAATTTTATTCTAAATATCTTGAGAATAGGGAGAGAAGACCATAATATTTTCTATTAATAATGAAGGAGGAGACATCTCTTCTTAGCCTGCTCCGTCTCATTTTTCTCTTTTTTTCTTCCCTTCTCCAGACTGAAAATAATTCTGATATCTTATTATACCATCAGTTATATGTGGCCATCGGGATGCTCTGAAGCTGGGAAAAGTGGGCTTTAAACATATATACCCCTGTTTTCCTCTTTTACAAAATTATTACTATTAACTCACACCTTCTGCTCCTCTTCCCCTGTCCCTTAAATACCCAGTGCCCTCTATGTTGCCATCTGGCTATTCCAAGTCCCAGTGCACTCTCCTTTCCTTGTTGCAAGTAGGAAATTGTGAATTAAGGGACTTTTCTGAGCCTAATAATGCATACCAGAGTGAGAATGGAAATGAATCATCCTGAAACATATTTAATTATTATCCTAGATGGTAAACTAGCCAGCTAGGTTTGCTCGGAGAGTCCCATGTCAAGTGCCAGGAGACCTGCATGCTGGTACTACATCTGTCTATAACTATTGTGTGATACTGGGAATTTACATCTCCTCCAAAAGATACTGCATTAGCTTTTAGATTACTTTAAACTAAAACACTTTGTGAAGTACATGGAATCAAGTTTGAAGCTACAACATGTTCTCTTCGTACTATCCCATAAATATACACTTAAGAATGAAAGGGGGAAAACAATATTTCCTAAAATAAAAACAATTCAAACAAACAAAATTGCCATAATAACTTTGCTGGTGAAGCTCAGGGGGCTCAGTTTAAATTTCTTTTTCAGTTGTGTTATCCTATTATGTGTCTTGAGATCACTTCTTTCCTTCTCAGTCAGAAATGGAGCCTCTCCTTATTTAACCAGAATGCTGAGACAAGGAGATGAGAAGACGGAGTGTGCATGGAGTTGATCATGCTGCAACTAAGAAGCATGAATAACCACTTGGCATTTTTTTCCCTGAAGCTCATATCATTATCATTCTATAAGTATTTAATTTATTCACTATTTTGCTTTGACCCTATGCTCATTCATGTATTTAGCTGTGGGTAGCACCAATCCAGAAATAAAGTGTGGAGTTGGATAAGTTGTTTGATAAACTTTGTCTTTTTAAAATTAGATCCGTCCTTTTTAATGGACTTTGCACACATGGACATATTTATGACCCACATAAAAGGTTGGCACCCACATTGTCCAGTCTATGCACTGCGCTACATTAGAAGGAAACACAGCTCCAAGTGTAGGAGTACTGCATATCTTTGCTGTTGTTTGGTTTAAAAGGGTGGAGCAGGGGTTTTATGTAGTGCACCATATAAGATGATTTCCCCAGGATCTCTTGAGACATCTTTCTTCTTCCCTTAGGGACTGCCAAAAATTTTTTACAACCTCATCTAAGTTCTTTCTTCACGGCTTTGCTGCCTCAGTCCTCAGTCACGTGATGCATACAATCATGCCAAGTATACATACCCCAAGAAGTGTTTGTGGTCTAATGCAGAATGCAGTCAGTCTCTTCTCTCATTCTGGCTGCTTTCCTTGTCACAATCAGCCCACTACGCAGATTCAGAACACCAAGGAGAGCAACAACAAAGATTTCTTGTTTTTTATAAGGTAGGAAATAATAAGTTGTGATGTAAGCTGGCAAATATTCGTATTTCAATACCTGTTACATTGTGATATGTTATAGAGTGTATATATTCCTGCTAACAAAAATAAAATTAATTTGCCAGTATGACTTTATGTTGTCCCAAATAAAATGATTTTAAAACTTTCTTTTCTTGATTAGTTTGTAATATTCCCTTACTTCTAGAAAAGTGTGCTTTTAATTGCCCCTTTATCACTTCTAACTTCTTTGTAATTTTCAATAATGTCAAGCTGTCCCTAATCTACATGGCTATTGCTCAAACTATTCTACAAACAGAAAAAAAAGCAGTGCAATTTGTTACTTCTAATTGGTATTAGATTTTACATATCTGTTCACTGTGATATCCCCCTAATTGTGTCCTGAAAACATCTCATTCCCATTGGGCTGAAACAATGCCAAATTCTAAAATATGATTAAGTACATGTTTATTCATATTATATTAAGGGGACATCATAATTATAAGTGAGAAACAATTTAGTTTTCTGGTTATTTAAGAGCAAATTTTAAGTGTGAACAAACAATAATATAGAATATGGTAACAAAGGATATATAAATAATAAAGAGTGCAATGTTTATTTTCTTATTAGAATTGCATTTCTTGTGGAAAGATATTTTAAAAATAAGACGTGAATGATTTTATTTTTATTTAAGTATTCATTAACCAGTGAACATATATTTGATTATTTACAAAAAGAAAGTCGATTATACATTTGACATTTCCTTTTAAAATAAGATTATGATTACTGTATTGTAGAAATGATGCTGATAATTTTATCGCACCATATTTACTTTTATTATGGTTTATTAATGACACAAACCATATTTTAATTACTCTACAAGGTTGTTTTCAGCTCTTTCATTTTTCCAATTTTTTATTATAGATTATTTACATACAGTTTAATTTGTCCCTTGTTAGGGTACAGTTTTATATTTTGATAAACATACAGTTGTATAATCACCACCACAATTAAAATATAGAACAATTCCATCACCTCCCAGAATCTCTCCATGTACCTTTTAGTCAGCCCTTCCCCCCACTCTCTAGTCCTTGATAACAACTGATCAGTTTTCTTTCCCTGTGGTTTTGTCTTTCCAAGTCTGTTGTAGAAATAAGATCATACAATATGTAGCCTTTGGAATCAAACTTCCTTCACGCAACATAATGTGTTTGAGATTCATTTATGTTGTGTGTGTCATTTTTGCCTTCTCAAGAATGTAATTGCTGTTTATTGTCATAATTTCTTAAGGGTTTAGAATTCTCCCCTCATTTTTCATTCAAATGTTTTATATAGCCTGAAATTACCTTTTGGTTTATAAACAGTTGCTTGGCTTATAAACAAAAGAAGCAATTTACTGGTTAATAATTTCTAAGAATTAATCTTGAGGTCTTCACCATAGTTCTCTACCTTCCATTCCCACTTCTACCCCCAGTCTCTCTCTCTTTTGCTCTCACACTTGCTTTCCTTGTTCTCACAGGTATTTATTGTTCATACCTTTGAATTCGTTGTTTTCTATTTGACTGATTGAAAGATGTAAGACCCATTTGGGTAGCTAGTTCTTACAGAAGAAAGAATCTCATTATCAATTGTTTAATAATGCATATTCACTTATTTTTCCATTCCTCACTATACAGCTACCAATTTCTGTAAACGGCAAAATAAGTAAGAAGAATTCAAGAATCCTAGAATTGGAAGGAGTCTTTCGAGATCATGAAATTAATTTTCTAATCTCCCTCCCAATCCAGATGAGAAGTGGGGCTAGAACTTGTTGTCCAGGAGTCTCTGTCAAATTGCCTGTAAGCTGTCAAGCATGAAAAGGGGACATAACCAGCTAGGTAAATAAAAAAGTCAGGTGGGCTGCAAAACAAATATTGAGTTTAAACAGGCCAGGCCAAAATGGAACAGAAACCAGGCAAGAAGTCTGGAGAAATTTCTTGTGGGTTTGCTTTTTTATGGACAAGAAGTTAGCTGTTCAAGGACATCTGACTGTGAAGAAGAGAATCTTCCTTGCCTTAGTTTTGGCTAGTGACTTTCGAAGACAAAGTTGAAGGCATCCCATTTCCTGATTTAAAATTATCTTACGAAGCTATAGTAGTCAAAACAGTCTGGTACTGTCATAAAAACCAACAGACAGACCAGCAGAACAGAATAGAGAGCTCAGAAACAAATCCAAACATACATGGTCAACTAATTTTGACGAAGGCACCAGGAGAACACAATGGGGAAAAGATAGTTTCGTTAATAAATGGTGCTGAGAAAACTGGATTTTCACATGTAAAAGAATGAAATTGGATCTTTATCTTGCAACATACACAAAAATCAACTCAAGCCAGGCGCGGTGGCTCATGCCTGAAATCCTAGCACTCTGGGAGGCCGAGGCAGGCGGATCGTTCTGAGCTCAGGAGTTCGAGACCAGCCTGAGCAAGAGTGAGACCCCGTCTCTACCAAAAATAGAAAGAAATTAATTGGACAGCTAAAAATATATATAGAAAAAATTAGCCGGGTATGGTGGCGCATGCCTGTAGTCCCAGCCTCTCGGGAGGCTGAGACAGTAGGATTACTTGAGCCCAGGAGTTTGAGGTTGCTGTGAGCTACGCTGACGTCACGGCACTCGCCCCAGGCAAGGGAGTGAGACTGTGTCTCAAAAAAAAAAAAAAAAAAAAAAAAAAAAAAAAAAAAAAAAAAAAAAAAAAAAAAAAAAAAAAAAAAAAAAAAAAAAAAAAAAAAAAAAAAAATCAACTCCAAATTGGTAAAATGCATAAATATAAGACCAGAAACTATAAAACTCTTAGAAGAAACACACTGAGACAGCTTCTGGACATTGGCCTTGGTGATGATTTTTTTGGATATCACACCGGAAGCTCAGGCCTCAAAAGCAAAAATAAATAAACGGCACTACGTCCAACTAAAAAGCTTCTGCACAGCAAAGGAAACAATCAACAAGACTGATGTGGCAGTCTACATATGGAGAGAAAATATTTGCAAATCATATATTTGATAAGGGGTTAATATATAAAATTTATAAAGAATTCATACAACTCAATAGCAGATAAATAACTTGATTAAAATACAGTCAGAAGACATGAATAGACATGTCTCCAAAGAAGACATAAAAATGGCCAACAGGTATATAAAAAGATGCTCAACATCATTAATCATCAGGGAATGCAAATCAAAACCACTGTGAGATAACATCTCACACCCATTTGGATGGATATTATCAAAAAGTCAAAAGGTAGATGTTGGTGAGAGTGTGGAGCAGAGGGGACTCTTATACACTGTTGGTGCTACAGCCGTTATGGAGAACAGTATAGAGGTTTCTAAAGACATTAAAAATACAGCTACCATATGACCCAGCAATCCCTCTTCTGGGCATATACTCAAAGGACATGAAATTACCACCTCATAAAGGTATCTTCATGCCCATGTTCATTCCAGTGTTATTTACAATATCCAAGATATGGAAACAATGTAAGTGTCCGTTGACAGACAAGTGAATAAAGATACCGTGGTGTATACTGTTGTCCTTCAGTATCCGAGAAGTATTATTAGTTCCAGGAACTCCCTCAGATACTGAAATCCTAGGATGCTCAAGTCCCTGATATAAAATGGTGTAGTATTTGCATATAACTTATGAACATCCTCCCATATGCTTTAAATCTGCAGTCCCCAACCCCTCTTCCATGGACTGGTACC
The DNA here is from genome assembly GCA_004363605.1 of Indri indri. Classification (NCBI taxonomy): domain Eukaryota; kingdom Metazoa; phylum Chordata; class Mammalia; order Primates; family Indriidae; genus Indri; species Indri indri. The sequence continues at coordinate 20,284 of RJWJ010003721.1, read as the reverse complement.
AGTCCGTGGCCTATTGTGAACCATGCTGCAAAGCTGCGCTGCCCTACCACCCTATTCCCCCAACCCCTGGTCCACCATGAAAAAATTGTCTTCTATGAAATTTGGGGGAGTGGTGCAGAGCGGGAGGTGAGCAGTGGGTGAGTTTCATCTCTGTTTACAGCTGCTTCCCATCGCTGGCATCACTGCTTGAGCTCCACCTTCCGCACTCCCCCACCCCCACCCGGGAAAAATTGTCTTCCATGAAAACGGTCCCCGGTGCCAAAAAGGTTGGGGGCCGCTGCTTTAAATCATCTTTAGGTTACTTATAACACCTAATACAATGTAAATGCTATGTAAATAGTTGTTGTACTTTATTCTTTAGAGAATAATGACAAGAAGAAAAAGTCTGTACATATTCAGCACAGATACAATTTTTTAAAAATATTTTGATCCATGGTTGATTAAATCCACATATGTAGAGCCCACAGGTATGGAGGACTGACAGTATATACAATGGAATATTATTCAGCCCCCCAAAACAATGGAATATTGCCACTTGCCACAATATGGATGAGCCTCGAGGACATTATGCTAAGTGAAATAAGTAGGATACAGAAAGAAAAATATTGCATAATCTCAGCTATATGTGGAATCTTTAAAAAACAGAGAACAAAACAGTGGTTATAAGGGGTGAGGGTGGGGGATTGGGGAGGAAATGGGAAGATGTAGGTCAGAGGATACAAGTATCAGATATGTAGGATAAACAAATCTAAAGATCTAATGTACAACATGAGGATTATAGGTAATAAAATGGAGATTCATGCTTAGAGATTTTAGTTGCTCTTGCTACAGAAACAAAAAAATAACGAGTATGTGAGATGATGGATACATTAATTTGCTTCACTATAGTAACCTTTTTACTATCTGTGTGCGTCCCATAACATCATGTTGTATACTTTAAATATAAACAATAAATTTTTTAAAAACTTCCATTAATGAAGAACTTGTTATTGTAACAGCCAACATTTGAAAAAATTTAATTGATAGAAAATTCCTTCTTACTTTGAATTGGAATCAATTAGCCATTATTTTTAGCTCTGTACTTTGTATTTATACAGAATATTTTACGTATATAACTTTTTAGATGTCTGAAAAGTTTTCATTGCAAATACATCTTTTCCAGGCAATAGAATTCAAGCTTCTCAGTTATGTTTTGTGTATTAAAAATAATCCATGTTTGCTGAAAAATCTTTATTTGCTGAAGTTCCCCTTTAAAATGTTGTGTCCAGAGCTAAATATAGTACTATGAATGTGGTTTGACCAACATATAGACGTTGAAAATTTATCTCAATTTTTCTCTAACTTAAAAGCAAATTCATTTTTGGGGGGACATGTTACATTGTTAATGGAACTGTAATTCATTTTATATAAATTGCAATTAATATATAATCTGAATAGTTTATTCAGATTTCCTTTTAAACAGGATTTGTTTCTTTGTTAAATTTGTGTTTTTTTAAGTTCAATTATTCAGCATGTCAAGATTTTTAAGAAATCTTGATTCTTTTATCTATGTTAGTAATTGTGTCATCCATAATTTTGATTAATACATTTTATAGCTTTAGTCATTTATTTTTAAAAATTGAGCAGAATATGGTTAAGAATATAGCCTTTTCCATTCCTAGGGAGGGTGGACTCACTTGTCATTACCCTTTGGGTGTGAGCGTTTAGCTACCAATATATATTTGAGATTAATCACAATTATCATTATAATAATGGCTAATGTTTATGGAGCAGTTAGTTTACGTAGGTACTTTTCTAAATATTTTGTGTGTATTAATTCATTTAATATTTATGCCTTTAGAGAAAGGTATTATCCCCATTTTATGAATGACGAAGCTGAGTTGCAGATTGTTAGGAATTGTGAAGGATCTGAAATATTTACCCTACTTGGAAACCAACAAATTAGCCAGCCACTGTTTTGTTGATGCTTGTAGAAGATATGATTGATACTCCTGAGTTCAGAAATGGGACGTTATTACTCATGGCACAGCAAGGAGCATGAGTTTCATGTGTTTTTTGTTCTCTTGCCCCCCAAGTCCCATGGGGCTCTGTGGAGTGATTCAAGTTGATGTTGCTCACTCGGTGAGTTGTGTCACAGATGAGGAACCCCAAGTTTTGGAAACCCAATCTTTCATAATGGGCTGTAAGCAAACATGCCCTTTGTTCCAGAGAGAGACACTATCTTTGTATTACAAGGCTGTTTGATATACAAACATCTGTGAAAAGGCAGTCCGAAACAAAAGCTGCCAGTGCCTCTGCTTGAAAAACATGCAGAAACAGGAGAGACCCATATAAATTTGTCTCTCATCCCAGATTTTAAGAAATTTGCCCACTGTTACACAAATAGTAGGTGGATTTACTCCAAGTTGGCCATGAGAGACTTTCTCCATACTTTTCTTGGTCCAGATGTGGTGTAGCAAAGACATTTCTTTGATCCATTATCTAATAGCAATGTCAGAAAAGGAAACAAGATTTGGCATGGCTTATTTTTAACAAATCTATGGCAGGTTTTTAGAAAAATTTTAAGTGCTCACAAACCATCTGTTTGCTAGCCTGCTCTAGAATTTTGTTGGGGAATAGTGTCAAGCTCACTGATCTTCATTTTCTAGAATCCTTTTACCTTAAAAAATGAAAGAACACTTGCCTCTGTTATGTATTATGTCTGTTCTCCTCTTGTTTATAACTCTTCCAAGGTTATCAGTTATGATTCTGTGATAACATTTATGGGCTGTTTTTTTTAATACCTTGAAACTATAATCCATTGGTCCTGTATACCTGTTCTCTTATTAATTTCTGAGATTTGACTTTTCTTATTGATCATATTTGATTTTCCATTTCAGCTTCAACATTTTCCTTTTTGGTGGAGAAGGTAAAAACCACCTAGGATTCAAGAAGGTCTGTTTAATCTCAGTTATCTGATGATAATATACCATTGTCACCAGACAATAGGCTCATCCCTTCCTTAATATTTTTCCCTCACCTAAATAAGATCTTGAAGTGTTCTTAAAAATGTTTTGGTCAACTTCAGCCCATTCTGAGCATTTAGTAAGACTTTAGGTCATGTTTCCATACTATTCCTTGCCGTGTGTATCACTTCTGAGGTCGAACAATCCCTATCTAACTCTTGTATTTCTTTGGATATTTTCTATTTTTTTCTTTGTTAGTGTTGTCTGAGGTTGGTGGGTCAGAATTTCACTTTCAGTAATTCATGATTTCAGTAGATGAGATATCCCAAGCATTTTTGATTTTAGAGTTTCATGTCATGCCGTCATATATAGCAGGGGTTGGCAAAATTTTTCTGTAAAGCACTAGGTAGTAAATGATATAGGAATGTGGGCCGTAAGTCTCTGTTGCAGTTATACATCACTGCCATTATACTATAAAAGCAGCTTATAGGCATTATCTAAATGAATGAGTGTGATTATATTCCAGAAAGGTTTATTTATGGACACTATATTTAAATTACATATAATTTTGATATTTCACAAAATATTATTTTGATTTTTATTCCACCATTTGAAAATGTCAAATGTTCCCCACAGAACATTCCAAAATCGAGCAGTCAGCCACTTTTAGCCCATTGACTGTATTTTTTTGCCAGACACACACACACCCCTATTATTATTCATATAAATATAGACATATCTTTTAAATATCCATTTCTAACATCCATGCCACATTTCATTCATTTGCTTGGAATTATGAGCTTAACATTGACATGGCCTCCAAAAATTCTTTCACAAGCTCTTTCGTGAAATAGTTCTTCCCTTTTCACTGAAATTAAGTCTAAAGTGGTAGTTCTCAGAAAGAAGAAATTATCACTAAGTCAATAATTTTTTAGGTGCTCAACTTTCTACTTTTGGCATTATTAGTATTATAATATGAATCTGAATAATAAAGTGCAACAACCAGCTGAGCCATCAGAGGTCTAGATAGTAAACCAAAAATAATATTTACATAATTTTACCAGAGGTCAGGGCAAAACAAAACTGTCAGGAATGTCTCCAGACAGGTAGAAGAGTCATGAAGCTTTATAACTAGCAAAGGCAACTTTAAGTGTAAGATGAAGCTTTGGCACAATCCAGAGCTTTTTATGTACTATTCAGTAAGTCAGGACATGGGCAGGCCATAAATCTTGAGTAAAATTAGATGAATGAAGTATCTGGCTGGAATGCGACATTTGAAAGCTGATCACACCAGGGCTTGCAAACAGCTAGGATGGCTATTTAACTAAGTTTGCTTCTGTGCCTTTGGGTAAGAAGGATGTCCTACTATATTTACTTATGGTGGAACTTTAGCAAGGTTTTTTTGTTTATGCATTCTGGTACTTATTTACATTTTTAAAGATAACTACAGCCGACCTTGCATAGTCTGTCTAGGGGAATGTTTCTATTCTTATTTTTGATGTAAACTTTGTAGGTTACACAATGTTAGCTGGAGGAGATGAGGAAGATGGATGAAAAGACTAAGAATGAGGAACAGTAAAGTTCTTTTTCTTTTTTTGATGTTCTTCTTTGCTGTGGGCAAATCCACAGTACTCAGCTAGCTAGTGGACTGTTTGACTTTTTTTTTCCTTGAGAATATATATTTCTCTTTTTGACAGGAGGCCTGATTTAGAGGTAACATTTGTTACCTTTTTTATATGAAAGACCTGTAAATTGAACAAAATCATTTCTTTTTTTTCTTGGAATTTTTATCTTTTTTGTTTCCATTATTCAACATCTTGAATAAGCAATTTGCAATTTTCGACTTCCAGCTAACCCATAACACTAATTCCCCGCTTTGAACTAATTTTGAATTTTCTTTAAACTAAATGCTCTTATGTGAACTTTATTCCTACCATTTTAAGGCTAAGAAGACACAGTTTTATCACATGATATTAATTTTCTTGTGAAATATAATAACTTAGTTCAGGATTATATGAATTTTATATTTCTGAGTTTTTAAAAGTTTTGGTTCATTGGCCTAGGTGGTTGCCACTGTGTTGAATGAAAGTTCTTTTTATGATGATGTACATGCTATTTCACCAAAGTCATGGTTAGAATGGCTTTTAGAAGAGAAGGATTTTTAAATGAAGCATTTATAAAAAATACAGGCTAATCTCTTTGAGAGTTAAGACAACAAGAAATGAAATATTTATGAGTCAAAGCTTGGCTGTATGAGAAAATACAGACAAGGCTGTGGTTTCATTACATTACTTACAGTATTTGTGTGACCTAAAAAATGAAAAGTACAAAAGACCTAATGTAGTCAGGTACGGGGGTTGCTGAGATATGGATAGCTAATGATCTGTTATGGTTTCCTCAGAGTGAAGTTCTTTTTTTATTTTTTTGAAAATGTTAATAGAGGATAAGGAATTACAACTAGAGACAAAAATACTGTTTGATGGCATAGGTGATGCAAATTTAAGAAAGATGTAATTGAAAAATTATTAATGTGTACATTTTGTAGCCTTTATTTTGATAAAGAGTTGTACTGTTATTTCTCTTTTTTAGTCATATTTTCCAACAGGAACACTTAGCCATTTTAACTAGTTCCTAATCAATTTAAATTTCAATATGTGGTAGTAAAAGTTAAAGTAACCAGTTTGTTTCTTGATGTGGCAGTTGAATTCTTTCTTGCAAAGTGTTTAAGTAAATTATGACAAACAAAGCTAAATATACTATTAGTTGAAAAAAATCACCTCTTATTACTAGAAAATAAAAACATTTTTTTCAAATAAAGATACCTAATATATTTTGACATAGTAAGTTTCTAAAATGTTATAAATGATGCTATTGGGGAAATAAATCCAATTTAAATAAGTGAAAAATTCACAGTGATGATTGTGCTGTTCATAAGAATAATTTGGGGAAAGCCATTAAAATGCTAATTCCCAGGTCTGATCTGTATATTCTGGGTTTGAGTTTCTATTACTAATCTGAAAGAATAGAAGTCTGAAGTTTCACATATAGAAAACAAATTATTTAAAGGAGAGAATACTATTAGCTTTCTTTAAAACAGAGACGGAAGGGAAGAGAAAGATTGAGAAAGATAAAATTTTGTTGTGAGTATGTTGAAAGCCTGAGATATTTTAGTTAGTATCTGTTTGTGTGTAATTTCTCCTGTGGCATCTCAGTTAAAGTTTTTTCTGCTTTTTGTCTACACCGAGCTCAATTTACACATTATCATAGTGGTTGGCTTAAAAATACACAAAATAAAATCAAGATTTGGAAATCTTTTGAAGAATTTCATTAAATCTTTTTCAATCAAACATATTTGAAGTCTAGACAGCCTTCCAAAATTTGTCAATTGGCTGTTTGGAATTGGGAATATGTCTTTTCCAGAAAAAAGAAAGTTCTAAAATTGATGGGTTTGCGATCAATATTGTGTTGTAATACTAGAATTTAACACAGAAAAAGTAATTTATTTATTTTAAATGCTTGTGGTTGATGCTAACTTAGTTCATGAGACTCTTCCCAGTCAGCCAGATCCTGTTTCTTTGTTTGCACATTCTCAATTTCCTCAGAAAATTTCTGAATCATCTGGTTTCTGAACATTGTTCCTCCAGTCTCCCTGGGGAAATGGGTCGTCTCACAGTTTTCTGTGAGGTGCATTGAGAATTTGAGTTACAGCTTTGGGTTTCATGGAGTTCTAATTTTATAAGATATCTGATAAAGAAAGTGGGAGAAAAGGAAAAACGGAAGAAGGAGAGAGAAATTAGGACTACTTCACCCTTTGGCTAGCAGTAGGCAGGCTGCCTGGAATGTCTTGGCAGAGTAGTTGCAGAAAGGGAAAGTGGTTTGGTCATAGACCTCCCTTTTAGAACATAGGTAGCTGGAGTCCATGGTCTGTGCAGGAAGCAAAAGCCATAAACAGTTGGTTAATCCCTCACTCTCGGAGCACTCACTGACTTACCAACCAAAACACAGCAAAACAAAAAGGAATAGAAACAAATTTTATTGCTGAATTGAGATATCTACCTACAGTTTTATTATGACCTGACTATGGACAGTTGAATAGCAGTATTTGACATTTCACATTTGTAAAACATTTTATAATTAATAAAGCTTTTATATTATCTAATCGGATCTTTGAACTAATTCTGCAAGATAATTAAGGCAGATACATTACACACTCTCTGCAGATGAGGAAATAATAGGAGTTATTATTTACCCAAGGTTATATGGCTAGGAAATAGCAAAGCCCAGAGTAAGTGAGTCATCTCCCTCTTTTTAGTCAAAGTGCTCTTTCCCTCTGTATATACCACTTGACTTCACATGAATTGGGCATCTAAATCTTCCAAATGTTTCCTAGATGTTAACTGCCTGGAAGGCAAAAACAGTGTCTTCTATTTCTTCTGTAGTTCTTTGCAGCATTGGTCCACACAGGGGAAGCCCAGCAGGAATATTTGTTAATGGAGATGTGGCATTGACTTCGTGGAAAGAGGCCTGGCATCAGACAGATGGAGAGCAAATCCTGGGCTCAGCCACATCCTAGTTGCATGACCTTGGGCAAGTTATTTAGTCTCTAAACCTAGTTTTCTCATCTGTAAAATATTAGATGAAAATAACTATATCGTAGTATTTTTGTATGAACTTAAAATAATATTTGTAAAGATCCAACACAGAAGCTGCCAGATAGTAGATGCCCTCCCTTCCATGGTCATTGCGGATCTTGTAACTCTCTTTTTTCCTAACTCCCCCCCGCCCACCCCCGCGGAAGTGTTTTTATCTGTTTGTTGGCTTTGTTTCGTCTGTTTTTTTATTTTAAAAACTAGAGTGCCAGGATTTAGGATGAGGCAACCCGTTTTGCTAAGGGAGCATCCTCATATCGGGCACTGCGACTTCTGAGAGCTGGAAGAAAGAGAAATATGCAGTTTACCAGAAGCAAATACATCATGTTTCTCATTTCTTGCCCCCTTTGGTCACGCAGTTAAGTTACAAATAACTGATCCAGAAATATCCTTTGGAGGAAAATCTGACTTAGTGGATGTGCTTAGAAGTCAAATATTGTCTCTGCCTGAACCAGTATATCCTTAGAATCTTGAAACCTGAAACTTAAAAATTAATTTTGAATTTTGTTTGTGGTATTTGCAAGTGAAGTTACAATTGTTTATTCATGAAGCTCTCTGAAGCTATTAGATGTGGCAAAACTAGATGCTGCCCCATTTTATTTTAAGATTGTCTTGGTTTCTCAGCATTTTTTTAAATTTGTCAAAAGCCTTAGATTTTATTTGCTTTAAATATGATGTTTTTTGATTAATAAATTCATCGTTACAATTAAGTCTCATTTTCTGGAGAAATATGTTTTGAAAGCAGTTTAATATAATAAATTTAAAAGATTCCTCCTTTCTGTGTGTCATTTTGACTCTCTCGTCAGTGTTTTTCTTGCATTCCAGTAAAATGGGTTTGGATAAAATGATTTCTGTGTCATATAATTCAGTATTTTAGGTAATGTTTTTTGCAGCAACCACTGCTCTTCTGTTCTGAGGACCTCTTCCTGGGCCTGTAACTAAGCTGGGACTATTACTCTTAACTTGGCTATGTTTTAAATTTAGGAAGCCAATTTTCCTGGTTCTGGAATGTAGTAATTTTATATTTTTATAAATAAGGCTAATCAATCAAAGTTACTATTGGAACTAGAATCTTCTCCTTTAAGCCTAATGGCCCAGACCATTTTATTCTATGAAGTGAACTCTTCACAAGTACTGCTGTGGTCCTGTAGTAATACACTATCCTATATGTACTATCAACTTCCATTTTACATGTGCACATTGAAGAGATTAGGTTGAAAATATCAAGCTTTTTGTTATAGGTTTCAAGCACTAAGGAAAGACTAAGGAAGAGCATTTTAAAGATACTTTCACACTCATGTCTCTTCCCTCTCCTTCAGTAGTAGGACAGTACATCGGATAATTTAGCCAAAGAAGCACAATTCCCTTTCCCATTTGTCTGGAAATAATTATTTACTGAGGAGGTATGTGCTCAGTGGAAGAAAAGTTTGGCAAATGATACATATTCTCTTAGCTCATTGGTGTTGGGAGCATATGTTAGTGATCCTATAATAAAAAGCACATGCTTAAAAAGTGGTTACTGTGTGTGGGTTGTATCTATTCTTATACAATATTGTGTCATGGGGAGGGCTTCATTTTGATTGGGAATAATGGATGAATTTAAACCAATATACAAGTTCTGTAATTTTTTTTTTCAAGATATAGCCTTCTCTAGGAATATCTGTTTATACAGTGTAGAAGCTTGGTATTCCATTGTACTTACTCAGAGGTCAACTTTAGTAAAATTCTAAAGTAAATACATGGTGAAGATAAATGTTAAGTAAATGAGAATTTAGCAACTAGAGAAAGGTAAAAATAACACTAAACTACCTAGACAAAGTCATATCAGTTGGTAAGAATGTCAGTTTTGCTCCTTCTTTAAAGTTTTCCCATATACTTGCCACATTTATTATTTACTTGACTAAAAAAAAATTGTCAGTATGAACCAGGTTATATGTGTTCAATAAAAGTTTAGCACTGTAATGTTTATTTTGAGGGCACATCCTCTTGTTTGTTATCATCAGGGTTGGTCTTTTTAAAATTAATTGACCTGATTTTATAAAGCATTACTTAATTGCAATTTAGACATGAAATTTTATTTTAGGACCAAATCTAATGTCTGGCACAAAGTGTGGTGAAGTTCTGAATGCATATAAACCTGTCAATTCCTTCTCCCTGCTTTTAGAGGCTGCTCTCTTCTAAAAGCAGTCATATATGTTTTTAGTAATTCAGTTTTTTGCTTTTGTTAATACTTTTTTGGGCAGGATAATATGATTTCATTTAAGTTTTACAAACCTCTTTTGTATTCAGCCTAATTTCAGCGTAATATTTTTCTTGTGGCCATTAGACCTAATTATTCTTAGAGGTTCTTAATTCTTAGAATTAAGGTGTTTGGGATTATATTAAAATGCAGATAATGTAAGTGTATTTTTAAACTGTAAAATTTAGAACGTAAGTTTAAGGTAAACTTTTTACATAGAATTTCATTAGCATTGTTAGTTTGGCAACATTAAACCATCATAATATTCTTTAGTTTCCTAGTTTTGCATCACAAATTTATCTATCGAGGTCATATGTTAAAATTGTTTTGTTGGCAAGTAACAGTTTCTCAGCAGACCAGTGTTATTCAGAAATTACTTTCTATATGTCCAAGTGCCTATATTAGCTAAAAAATATTTAATTGCTACATTTAATCTGCTAAATCTAGGTTACACAGAATGATGAACTATATCTAGCAATATTTATCTGCCCTGTTTTTAGGGAAAAAATAGGCCTTCACATTTAATACATGTGGTACTCACAAGATTATAATTTCATAATATTATTATCATTATTATAAATAAGAAAATACCAAAACTTTTAATATTTTTCTTGATTTTTCTGAAGGAATAAACACTTTATATTATTTATCCCAATTGTAAACTGTGTCCAGAAGGTTATAGACCAAAGAAGTGTCAAATTATTTTTGTTGTCCTGTAATTTTGTTTGCTTCAGTAAAAGCAGTGTGTTACAAAGAACATGGCGAATGCTTTGCTATATAATGATATTTGTTGAATTTATTAATCTATTTTAAAATAAATTTTGTATTTCATAATATGGTTTGAATTCTATATCATTGATGAAAGTGGGGAGAATTTATTTTTTAATCAGCGTGTACTTTTTTATTCTAAGATCATGTTTTATGTTCATCTCTATGTCTTTAATGTCCTGCATTCTGTCTCATCTTCATAATTTGTTCCAATAGTATAAATCAAAATAACAATATAGCTTTGTGGAGTGTGAGAGCAGTCAGAAAATGAGAATGCAGCATTTGAAATACAAAGAGTAGGTTTGTATTTCTACAAAATTGAGACTGCTTGAGACTTTGTATTGATTTTATGAAAGAGCAAGTAGACAAGTCATCTAAATTTTGTAACTTTAGGAAATCAAGAAATGTTAGCCACTGTTGAGTTTGAAAATGCTACACACTTAATATATTAACTTTTAATCATAAATGAAAGTCAATGCATTCATTCTAACTTTAGCTTTTCCTTACAACTTATTTTTACTAAAAATGATTAAAAGAAAAAATTTCCTAAAATATTGTGTTTTTTAAAACAATGTATATATATTTATTAGTTGTTAGGTGATAAATATATCCCAGAACATTTATAGTCCTATATTCATTTGAATGGCAATCTCATATTTTAAGATAGAAATTTCTTTTATTTCCATGAGAGCTTTAAGAATTTAGGATCTGAGCATTTGCTGTGGCATATGGTGCATTTTCTGTCCTATTTTGTATACCAGCCCATTAAGGAGAGAAAGTGAAGTAAGTAATCTAAAAATAACTCTGCTGTTGGCCTAATTTAACAACAACAAAAAAAGTCTTCTGTGCATAAGTAAAGTTCCACATTTTGTCTCCCCTAGTGGAAAATCTCTGAAGCATTTTGCCACCTATTCACAGAACAACATCTCATTTGGCATCATAATCGCAGCCAGAAGGGCTGTTTTGACTTTTTTATAGTTAGTGTGCTAGCCCTAGTCATAGCACTAACCTCCTTAGTCCAGAGAAACCCACCTTGCCTGATGATTACAGTACAACTACCTCTCAGGTCACATATACGTTTTTTCCAGAACACGTTCATTTCCACAAAAAACTTAAAATCTTGAACTTGAATTAGTATTACGAAGAACTCAGTGGAATGAAAAGTCTATGTTAAAACTAATCACAAGAAGTTTATCCATGTCTTTAAAAGTTCAATATTTTTTCTTATTCATCTTTAAATTATCATAGAGCATCTTAAAAAACAGTAATAACTTGTGAGATGAAATAAGAGTAATGCATTTATTTTATCTTTATATTTTCTTTGGTGATTTTTGCCATTTTGTTTATACTATTTACTGTTTTTTTGATTGTTAACGTATTTATATTTTTTGGCATCTTCTTGTCTTGCTCACTCGAGTACTCGGTGTAGAAACCAGAAGATAATGGTTCTTTTTCTAACTTTAAGATTTTGGACATTTTGTATGATTATATATTCAATATTGATAGAGGTGCAAAGTGTCTCAGGAGCTTGAGTATGGGACATCAACATTGGAATGATGTATTTCTTCTTGGTGGGGGAACTACTTGGCCCTGATGTATTTAAAGGCTTTTGCACTTAACATGCAGAGGAACTTTTATTTCTTCCATAAGAGCTTTAAGAATTTAGTAGTGAGCATTTGCTGTGGCATATGGTGCATTTTAAATTTTAAAATACTTCTGAATCCTCCATAAGCATTCATTCACTGATATATTAGACTAGTATAAGCTTAGAACACCCATAAAGAATACTTCTGCTCTTGAAAAAATAAGTTATGGAGCAGATAGGAAAGAAATTTTGTTAAAACGTAACATGATTCAAGTATTAGAAGGTTTGGAAGAAGAATTAGTAACATCCCTATTAGGGAGCTACTGCCATAGGTTGTTGTGTTAATGCTGGGCATGAATTACACCTCCAGGGAGCCAGGTTATTGTGAAGTCTCCTCCCACACTGACTCTGGTTTGGGTAAGTGACTTGCTTTGGCCAATGGGACATCAGTAAATGTGCTGCAAGTAGGGACTCCATAAGTGCTTGCTCATTGGAACTTACCTTCTTGGAATGCTGCCATCACCATGAGAGGAAGCTTGGTATCACCTCCTTGACGATGAAAGACCACATGGAGAGACCTAGCCTAGCAAGCCCAGGTGAGGTCTGCCTTTAGCTGCCCTACCAGATGAATTCCGCTTTGTGAGTAAGCCCATGCCAGATCAGCAGAAGAACTACACAGCTAACTCACAGAATTGTGAGAAAAAATAAGTTGTTGATTTCAGCCATGAAATTTTGGCATGGTTTGTTACACAGATAAAAGATACGGGAACTTATCTAGTTACAGGAACTTAACTTTAAAAATTTTTTTCTGTCTCCCTTTTATAGCAGTCACTTTGGTAACATTTCTGAAGTACCTACTATCTATAAAACAGTGTATCTGGTTACAGAGGGTTTAATAATAATTGTTCATAATTGTAATTGTTTAAAATGAAATTTGTTTCTTTTGATTTCCTGGTAAGAGGGAGAAGTCCCAAAATGAGGGGAACATTCATAATGCTTCAAGTTCATACCATATTTGGCATGTTCTGGTGAGCTGCTTAGGAGGACTCTTCATTCATCCACGTGGATGAGAGACTGTATCCTCATGGGATCAACTCATCTTTAAGACAGGAGAGATTTGGGGTTTGCAGACTGTTCCCAGGGCAATGGATAGTCATGAGAAGAATGGGTATTTATTCAAGCAGATGTGGTTGTGAACTGCTCAGATGGACTGCTGTTAACTTCTCCACTGTAGAATTTGTGCCAGAGTCCTAGGAAGGAGAACAGGGCCCCCAAAGAGCAATAATACTAAGCTCACTCTCTGTAAGACTTTATGGACATGATGCAGCTATACTTTGTGACTAATGCACAAGACTATGGCACAAATACGAGTGGAGGGGATTTTTGCCCACTCCAGTAAGGTGCCATTACACATGGAAATATCAGCTGCTGGAAGAGTAAGTGATGTAGGAAGCCAGGATATTGGTACCCAAATGGGCTTAGGAACATAGGAACAGGAATGTGGTCCCTGTATTTCTAATGGCTTATACCTGTTATTGTTAGGATGTCTTCCACATAGGATACACGTGATCATTGTCCAGAGCAGGAGAATAGGGAGGTTCAGAGTAGCTTGGAGAAATACACAAAGGAACATCCATGGGAAACCTCTGGGGACTTCCTTACCTAGTTGGGAGACATATAAAGGAAGTTAGAGTATGCAGATTTAGCCATTCTCGTTTTTCCTAATTTGATTCTTTTGCTTCCCCAGCCTGATGTGGCCTGGGAGAACATGAGCATATGTTGATGATTTTTTTCATTTCTGTTGTCTTCAGAAAAAGACAAGGAATCAGTACAAAATTTTCTGATTAATTTTGGTCTTGAGTGTATTGTGCAATTTTAGGATATTGACTGATGCTTCATCAGCTATTAAATCACGATGGAGTAAGAATTATAGAACTATGGAAGGGACTCCTGGAAGACCCAGAATTAACACTTTGGAAGACAAAATAATTTCCGATCTCTCTGGTTACCTAATGTGGTACGCAGGTAGGTGATTAATGTTCACGGACCTGATTAAATTGATATTATGGAAAAAGAAGAAAATAAAAAAGACTAAATATGAAATAGAGTGTTAAGACTTCTAGGAACCATGAAAAAAACATGAAGTCCAGGAAGAAAAGCAGCAGAGAACTTCTAACATCCTGAATAAAATCACTATAATTTATTAGAAATGAGTTATACTTGGCAAAGATTTTTATATATTTAAAGCAGTGACAATTAAAAGCCCAACAAGATTGTTTCTGGGTAAATAAATCATTTTACCACATCTAAAACTTATTTGAGAAAAGAGTTGAAAATTTCCAAGCACATTTATGAGGAAGGTAAACGAGAGGAGAATGAAACCATGTTTTATCAATGAGGATTTCCTGTGTGTCCTGTTTCACTCCACAAAGGATTTATGAGAACTATAATAAGAAAACACTCTAGTGAAATCTGATGAAGTAGAGAAGAAAATCAAATCAAAATGAAGGAAAACATGATTTACTCTAGAAAATCAAAACGAGGAAAGATGTCTACCAGAATGAAAGACATAGAGAGCTGGAGTTAAGTTCTTGATTTTCCTCTGTGATTCCTGGCAGTTAAAGTGAAATGTAATTAGTTATAGAATATCCATTTTGAAAAAGAAGGAAGAATAACATTCTTCAGAAAAGGGAATGCTATTCTTTCTAGTAAATTCTAGAAGACATTTCTCATGTTTGGTTTTACCTGGGAGTAATGAGTGATAATAGGGGGCTATATAACTCATTGACCACATTCCAGCAACAGATTTTTCTGAAGGATTTTTTATGTCTCTTTTTATAAAATTTAAAGATATACCATCATGGTACAACTCCATGAGTTTGATTATGAGAGGGACTAAGATATATAGCATTCTTCTTTTTTTCATTATAACATATTTGACTTTATTCATTTATACAACTTCAGTTATACCTTTTGAAACAACTCCAGATTTATGTTTTTAATCTCCAATTTCTCCATTGTGCTACAGATGAATGCTTTAAACAGTGTACTGTGTAACTCTTCTTGGATACTGTTTTTTCTTTGAATTTCTTGGTTGGAATGTAAAATATTGCTTGCTTTCAATAAGGTTAAATTGTGTTTCTCTAGTTCTACATTTCCTTATAGTTATTGATGTTCAGCTCCCGGAATGAACTTATGTTCATTAAGTTGTTAGTAATAGTTGTTGTATTTGAAGGTCTCTTTTCCTGAAAAAATTGAAGTTATATCATTCTAAAATTTTGCCTTGTATTAAATAAGCAAAGGCTTGAAAACAGCAACTAAATAGACTGAAATCATGGAAGAACTGAAATAAGTAAAAGTAAATAGAGTTCTCTAAGTAATTTAAAACTTACAAATTTGTGTGTGAAACAGAAAGGAACATAACTTAAACAGTTGTTTTGTTTGTTGCTTTTTTTTTTTTTTTATGAATCATTGACTACTCACTGTCAATTTAACTACCTAATTATCACCTTGGTCAACCTACTTTTCTCCATCTCCAGTGTTACTATAACAGTGTAAGCGACTCTCAGATCTTGCTTGGCCTGCTGAAGTAGTCTCCTAGAATATATGTTGGTACATTCTTCTGATATGTACTCTTCCTATTTTATCTGTCTTTTTTCCCCTCTGTATCAGTGCCTACCAGAGTGCAGGTACATTATAGGCTCTCAGTGGCTTCTTCAGGGACACTTGTACACCTCTCTAGCAGGTTCTCTAACATAGCAGCCAGAATGATGTTTATAAAACACTACTTTTTATGTCATTCCTCTGGTTATAATGGCTCTTCATCCTGTTGGGGAAACAAGCAGAAACCTTGCTGCAGCCATCAGAGTTGTACAGTACATGGCTCCTCTCCTGACTGTTCTCCCCTTGCACTCTGCTCTTCAACACACTGGTATCTATTCATTTCCTTCAACTTTGATACTCTCCTTCTTGAACCCTCACAGGAGCTTTTTTCTTTGCCAGGAATGTTGGCTGTTGGTCTTCCTACTCTGTTCCTCTACTCAAGCCTCACATCTCAATTCAAATACAGCTCCCTCATGGAAGTCTTTCCTAACCTAACTATGCTATTGGTTCTCCTAACACCTTTTTCATCCAATAGCTAAAGTTCATAATGACAAGTAGTTGATTAATTTTTGCCTGTTTCCATGCCTCAACTAAACTGTGAGCTCCATAAGGGCAGGGACTTTTGTTTCCCTGTCAGTTTGAACCCAGCACCTAGCATGCTACCTAGTATAGTGTAGGAATTAAATAAATATTTATTGAATAAATGAGTGAATCAGTGAATTAGCTAAGCTAAAAAAGGAAATAGATGGAATAAATGAGGGAAAAGATTAGGATATTATTAAAGTTATAAATTGAATTTATATTTTGGAAAACATTTAAGTCAAATTGATAGGTGTAAAGACACTTAAAATGATAGCTATAAATGAGAAGTATAGGAAAAAAAGATTAATACTATAATTCCAGAAAGTAAAGTCAATTAAAAAATAAAAGCTGAAGGTTAGATAAGGAAACATACTGTTAAAATGAGGTCAAAATAATAGTAAAATATATGTGTTTAAAAATGTGAAATGTATAGGTAATTATGATTAAGAATTAATGTGGGAAGAATGGTAACCAGAGAAGCTGTGAAGAAGTCCCAGTTTAAGGTGTCCTTTGAGGAACACCCGAGTAAGCCAGGACACGTTCTTTTTTTAAGTTTTTAAAAAAATTTAGTGCATATACCCATAGCAGATCTCAGCAGCTGTAGCAAGAAAGTCAACATCCAAATAACTCGTACCCTAAGCCTGGCAGGTAAAAATGATTTTATAGTCTCAAGGGAAATTTTTTACTTTGGTTTAACAAATGTAGATTCTACTTTGGGCTGGATTACCCTATATTTCTTTATTTATAATCATAGGATTATAATAAGACTTTACGAATGTTTTTATCTACATTATTTGATCTTTATAGCCACCTTGCAGGACAAGTACTTTATTACCATTGAGAGCAATCTTAAACATCAATTACTTTCAAACTTCCATTTCAGAGTTGGGAAATTGAAACCTTGATAAATTAAGACATTTTAACTAGTGTGTTTTAGTCAAGATGAGATTAAAACCTCTATCATTTGATTGTCTTGGGGCTAACAAATTACCATCGATTGGGTGGCTTATACACAACAGAAATTTATTTCTCATATTTCTGGAGGCTGGAAGTCAGAGATGATGGTGCCAGCATGGCCACGTTCCGGTGAGGGCCCTCTTCTGGTTTACAGACTGCCGTCTTCTCATCTTATTCTCACACGGAGGAGAGCAGAGCAGAGGAAGCAAACTTTTTTGTGGCTGTTTTAAGGCCACTAATCCCATTCACAAGGGCTCCATCCTTATGACCTTATTTAATTCTAATTGCCTTCCAAAGGCTCCACCTCCTGATACCACCATATTGTGGGGTAGAGTTTCAACATGTGAATTGCAAGCGGACACAGACATTCAGTTCATAACACCCAATAGAGTTCTCTTTCTGCCATAGCCTGTTACCATATTTCCACTTACTGTTTCTTGAGTTCACAGTAGTTGAATATTTTGTAACATTTATGAACAATAATGGCAAAAAAAGAATGGGAAGTTCTAATAGAAATTGTTCTCATTCCAGATTAGGAGTGAATTAATAGTAAATTTATGCCGCTCATACTGTCCTTATGCATAATTTCTTATTCTGTGTGAAATTTGTCCTCATTAAAGCATGATTTTCAAAATGGAAAATATTAATCGTTTTTAAAATTACCGAAGATAGAAAAAGTATGTGATAAAGCTAAGAATAGACAGCTATAGTAAATGACTGGTTATATATCAGCCTAAGGTTTTTTTGATGATTCATTTTTTTTTTTTTTTTTTACCTAGTCAGAGTCAAGATTTGAAAAGATCTCAACAAACTAGAATAGATAAAAACTCATAGGGATAAATTTAATAGAGATGAATGATAAATGTGAAGTTCTTTATAGATGTGTAAGTTTAATAGAAGTTCATCCGGTGCATAGTTTTTAATTGGCTACAGGTTTCATTTAAGCTAACAGAATGACATTCATTGATTCAAATTTTAAAACTTGATTATGTGCCACATAATTTTGCTGGATACCAGAGACCCCAAGACTCATGTTGTCACCTAATCCTCAGAGTGTGGAAGATGCGTAAGTGAACATATTGTTCCACTACACCGTAAGTACAGTTATAGAGGTTTTCACAGGATGCTAGAGGAAGGCAGAGAAAGGAAAATATCTCAGAATGGGGGGTGGAGAGAGCAGAGGCTTTCCAGAGGAGAACCCTGAATTGGTCAAAAGGCAGTTTGACTTACATACAAAAGTGGGAAATGAAGGTTGTTCTGGCTCTTTAGAGCAATGGTTTTCAAAGTGGTTGACCACCTTCTGATGGGCAGGGAAAGTTCATTTTGGAATTATATTAATCTCCAAGTACAAGTCCATTCTTTCATCCCCATGAATGAAAAAAAAATATGCATAGGTTTTAACTTTCATGAACAATTAATGACTACTTACTAACAGCCTAAGTTAGTTATTAAGTCTTATTAAATATAGTATCTATTAACAAAATTCAGCTCATTACTAGAGTCTACTGAGTATTCTAATATTCTATCAGAAGTCAGTGTGACAAAATACTTGCTATATTGTAAGTCTCCAACTGCTCATGCTCACAAAACAGGTGGCCAGAATTACCAATGTTTTCTGACAGAATGTTCTGTTATCAGTACATCAGCTAGGCTGACTGATTATGGTGTTTAAACGCTATTACTTTGCTTACGATTTATAAATGATTTGGATTTATCATTACTTCCAGGATTGTCTCCTTTACTTAATATGGTTAGTAATTCATACTTATATCAACAGTCTTTTTGGTTTTTGCATATCTTAAAGTATAGTTGGTAAATTATGAGCCAAATCACCTTTATCGAAGCTTTTAAAACATTGCCATGCTTAAGGATCAGCCACAAAGCTTGTTACGAAACATTCCTGGGTCCCACCTGCAGAAATTCTAATTCAGTAGGTCTGTGTAGAGACTGGTAATCAACACTTCTGACAAACTCCCAGGTGATGCTGATGCTGCTGATCTTCCAACCAGACTTTAAATAGCACCTGTCTGTTTCCTTATTGCTAAAGCGAATGTACGGGACATCATCCCATGAAAACGTTCCTGTATGATGGCATCTCCCATCATTTAGTTCTTCTCTACTTGAAGGTAATAATTGACAAGATGGGGTGAGTAGATTGGTGAATGTCAGTGTCTCAGAATGTTTTGGCCAACTTCAGTAACTCACTTTGAAAAAAAGATTGAGAGAGTCTCGTTTCAAGAAAATTCAAATTGATCAATGTGGCTAAATCAATCACATGCCAGGAGAACACACAGGATAAATCAATGTGGCTCACCCATCACATGCTGAAAAGATAGAGGGGATAAATGTGGCTGGAGACATTTACTGAATTACCTAGGGTTTTGTGTGCCATGCTCAACAATTTGCATTTATCCTAAGGATAATAGTAAATTATCAACACATTTGAAACTAGAGGGTGGTGTAATAAAAGTTATGAAATGAGTATGGCAAGAGTGGAGGCAAGGGATATCAGTTTTGGAGCTGTAACAATGATCCAGGTGAGAAAAATGAAGGACTTGAACTAAATAAGCAGCAATGAGAATAATAAACACAGTTCTGAGAGATATTAAGGAGGTGACAATAATGATAATAGCAGCTAACATTTATTCTGTACTCACTGTGGGCTGATCACTCTTCTAAGCACTTTGTGGATATGAATTAATTTAATCCTGACAGCAGCCTAATGAGGAAAGTGTTTATTTTTATTTCCAATTTACGGATAAGGAAACTGAGTCACAGGCTAGGCTGTTTGTTTAAGGCCACACAGCTGGCAAGGGCATAATAAGAATTTGAATTTCAGCAGTTTGGCTTATAACCTGGACTCTTAAACTGCATAGTAAATTTGATGGAATTTGATGGTTAATTGAATATTAGAAGGAAAAGTATAGGATACTAAAAGATTTCTAGACATTACTAT